>BQKZ01006059.1:18900-31451 GCA_036244855.1 Temnopleurus reevesii | reverse complement strand
ATACTCACATAGTTTGTGTTACCGGGTGTATCGGCCGTCTTGTACGTCTTGTGAACGCATCGGTCCATGACGAGGAGAGCGACATCGGGTAGTTTTTCGATCATGGCCTTCATGGGCGAGATCATCAGTTCGTCTTTGCTTTGCATGGCGATCCTCCAACTACGGAAAGAATATGAGATCGAAGATCAACTTATCTTGTGAGCCTGATCTACAGAAATTCGTAGGCATATATTTTGCTGACATTATAACATTTATACAAGTCAAGTATCCGTAGGCCGAACGAATTCAACGTTAGTAAAGCATGTCATGCCATTTAATTTGAATCAGAACACGCATCCGTTTTGGTTGCACAGCACGAGAGAGCTTTAAATGCGAATCTGTCCATGATTAGACCAAATGTCATGCATTTGCAAGGAGCGTTTTCATCATTCTTTTAAAATCATGATCGTGTTTATGAAATAGAGAAAGTAATTCATACAAAATGATAGAAAGATTGCTTTATTATTATTACATAAAAGGAGACATGCACAAAATATGTTACTTTATTCGGAGCCACAACATGCATTTGCTATTTACATGTTCGCGACTCATTTCTGTTTATGAATGATTCCAATGAAATATTTCATTTAAAGAGAAAGCGTAATAATACTATTTTCAAGTACAAAGTAATCTGGGTGTTCTAAATCATTTTAAAGATAAAACTAACATGATTCAATGTATGCCCACAAATTAAGTCACACGTCAATTCAATGCTCATGTGTAATTCTATATTCGGAACCAACTCGTGATTGTTGTGTCCGCACGTGCAGTTCAATACACGGCGTCCGGATCTATTATCCCATGATCCACTTTATTTTACGGAAATACTTTAAAGGTGCTTGGATTCCTAAACTTTCTGGCACAATTATAAAGGTATTGGCATTACTCTTTGCTCTTGATGATGGCGGCTGCGATCTCGCCTTGTTCTCTCTCTACTGCCAGCTCGAGAGGGGTGAATCCTTGCTTGTTTGAGGTACTCTGATCAGCACCAGCACGGATCAGGAGGTTCGCTGCTGCGATGTGACCAGCGTCACAACAGATATGTAACGCTGTGTTCTGAGGGGAATAAGACAGAAGGATATGCAAATTACATTGCAATTCTTGTTCTATTTTCTTGAATAGTATCTGTTGCCTACATCATGATAATAATAGTGACCTAAGAAGATGTACCTCAGCTTTATTGAATTATAAGAGAATGAGGTGAAAATCACTGTCACAAACAAGTTATTCCTAAAAAAAAATATATATTTATTGAAATTGTCAGCCTGTATTAACTCGAGTCGGTGAATCCTTGCGTGTTAGAGGTACTCTGATCAGCACCAGCCCGGATCAGGAGGTTTGCTGCTGCTATGTGGCCAGCGTCACAACAGATATGTAACGCTGTGTTCTGAGTAAATAATAGAAAAATGTATAAATCACACGGTAATACTTTTTCTATTTTCTCGAATATTTGCCTACATCATCAAAATAAGAAGGAGTTAGCAAAATGTACCCAAGCTTTATTGAATTAGAAGAGAATGAGGTGAAAATCACTGTTACAAACAAATTATTCTTGAAATGTATTAATTGAAATTATCAGCCTGTATTAGCTCGGGTGGGGGTGAATCCCTGCTTGTGCGAGGTACCCTGATCAGCACCAGCTCGGATCAGGAGGTTTGCTGCTGCGATGTGACCCGCGTCACAGCAGATATGTAACGCTGTGTTCTGAGAGGAATAATAAGGAAATGTTTTATTTTCTATTGCTCTATTGCCTTCATCATATGAGAAGAACGAGACAAAATAAACCTCAGCTTTATTGAATTAGAATAGGTTGAGGTTAAAATCATTGTTTAAAAAAAGATATTCCTAAAATGTATTTAATAAAATTTTCAGCCTTCATTAATTCCTACCATGGATTTATAACTGTGCTCCTACCATTTGAATTTCTGGTGACGTTTCTCTGAATATCAAAATCAAAGTCTTTCATCGTTGCTTTTAGATATAGATGAACACAAAATCTTTATGTCTATTAGTCCCTGAATAAATATATGGTGAATTAAATTAAAATTAAATGTATTATGGTGATTACAATAACTTTGAAATGCTGATTTTAAAAATCTCACTCACCCGTTCCTTGTCGAAAGCCTGGATATCACAGTTGTTTTCTATCAGTATGCTCATTGTCTCTACATGGTTGTTGATCGCTGCTAACATCAATGCTGTGCGATTCTCATCATCCCTAGGATTGGTAAATAACAATCGAAATTTACTGATTAATAATATAATTGATTCATAATATCCATTGTGATCATGACAATTATTATTGATTCTTATCAAAACATAACAACATATATTTGGCCGTCTTGTGTCCATGAATTATGGCGCTACCTGGGGCATTGCACTCTTCGAGAGACCAAAATTGTACAAGTCGAGGGAGAGAAGCAAACGAGCTGATTTTCACACTTCCACCATCTTACCATTTTATGACGGCCGATGGTTGTTTGTTTGTTTGTGTGTGTGTTATTTTTGCATTGTTTCTACAGAGAATATTGCAGGCTTACACTTTGGTGATGTCAGCGCCCATCATGAGTAATTTTCTAACCACCTCATTGCGGCCGATAAAATAAATGCTTCTTGTGTTGTTTGCTTGTTTGTTTGTTTGTTTATTTTTTAACTTGCATTGTATCTACAGAAATTTAAATTGCAGGTTTACACATATGTGATGACCGCGCCCATCTTGAGTAGTTTTCTAACCATCTCATGACGGCCCAAGAAACAGCTGATGAGAAGAAGTGCCATACCATCGAGATCATCTTCATTCATGTTAAATAACACGCTTCTGTTTTGTTTATTCATTTGTCTGTCTGTTAGCATGTTGAAGTATAAAAGATATTAGTTAATGTGCTTGTTTTGTACTTCTTTTTGTATCTTTGTTTGCTTGTTTGTAATATTGTGTGGCTATAATTGTTGCGTGTCTTTTTTTAGTTCTACAATGTTGAAGGAGTGTTTCTACATAACAAAAATGTTACATGGTGGCATCGGTGGGATTTATACACATGGGATAATAAATCAACTCACACATTGGTGATATCAGCACCCATCTTGAGTAGTTTTCTGACCATCTCATGGCGGCCAAAGAAACAGCTGATGAGGAGGGGCGTCATGCCATCGCAATCATCTTCATTTAGGAGGACGGGAGCGTGGTCCAGTAGTTCCTCTATGCAGTCCACCCAACCAGCTCTAAAGAAAAGAATGAACGATAAACAATGTGGAGGATATTAGTGACGGTATTTCGGCACTCATCTTTATTTAGAAGGAAAGGGGTATGGTCTGATTGCTCATCTATGTAATCTATCCATCCAGTTCTTAAAGAAATTATGAACAATTTAGGGGTCGACGACCAGGGAGGTGTTTCACCAAGATAAGAAAGACTTTACGCACGACTTTACGTTTGACCCCTTCTTGTGCGTAATGGTTCATATTATTACGCGCATTCAGCGCAAGAACTGATACCAGTCGAACGTAAAGTCGTGCGTAACTTTAAGAACGATTTGGTGAAACACCTCCCAGTTTTGAAGTATGGGGAACTGTCACATGGAAAATGTATTATCATTTCATACACTCTCCAATAAGGGTTGCATGCCTACTCCCAGGGTTCTGCTGTCCTTTCAATTTATGGAGTAAGAATAATTCTAGTAGCGCTTCATTTAATCTTATTTTTAAAAATCTATATTCTATATACTCAACCAGCGTCATGAAGGACATTTTTAACAGTATGGGATGATATTATTGGCGTAACCTAATGACTTTTACGACAGATTTATCTGGACAGAGCCCTTCTCAAGATTAGGCAAGGAAGCAAGGTGACCGAGCGGAGGATGAGGATTACTATCACAAGGTAGAATGATCGCCAATCAACAGGCCGGGGTAAAGAGCACTTTGTTCCACCGGCTATGCCATTGTTGAAATAAGTACTTACTGAGCTGCGATGTGGACGGGTGTCTTGCCGAGTATATCACGAGCATCGCCTTGCGCTTCGTACTTGATCAGCAGCTTGATCATCTGTGATAAATAATGATAGATTTGGTATACTTAACCAGAGAGGTACAAACAGCTCTATGATTTAATCTACCAAAACATGCAAAACGATTCTTCATATATTTTTCAAAAAAGTAATAAGAAATGTCATGGAATTTTCCTGTGATAGAATACCTTTGAAATTGCTGTAGTGTTTTTACTTTCATGTTAAATGTTTTTAATTATTTAGATAGTTTGTATGGGAGTTTATTTGCTAAAAGTAATGAATAGCAATTTTCAATTTAAGGCAATCCATTTCAATGCAATTAAATGATTTCACCATCCTAAATTGTAATACATACATACGAGTATAGTGTAAATTATATACGCATCACATGCACAACATGGTCGTCACCACCACCAACACCACCACCACCATCATCATCTTTATCTTCACCATTCCCTCCACCACCACCATCATCATCAACACCATCATCATCACCATCACCCCATCATCATCATCAACATCATCATCATCATCATCATCATCATCATCATCATCATCATCATAATCATCATCACCATCATCAACGTCGTCGTCGTCGTCACGAGCGTTGCTGTACTAATGGTACTTACATACACAATTGCTTATTCTTCCGATTGCTGAAAATTTGTTTGAAGATATTTACCTTCAATATCAGTCGATTTAACATCTTTAAAAATTATTATTTGATTCTAAATTGTAACTCACCTCTACATTGCCTGTCTCGGCTGCATAATGAAGAGCTGTCTGGTCGTTTTCATCTGTTTCATTTCTGATTTCATAGCCGCCGTGTTTGAGTATGAATTGCAGAAAGCTGAGATGGTCCATCTCGGCAGCCCAATGTAACGGTGATTTGTGATGGATGTCGAATACTAGAGGAAAAGAGTCCATTTTTTGGAAAAATATGTTTGTGTCAGTGTAATGACTGCTATCATGAAATTTGGAGGTACGTCATCGTATTTGATTATGAAATGTCATAATCGTCTTCACCAACCTCATCAAAAGCATTGTCACCCGGACACTATGATCATCAATATCATCATCACCTCGACCATGTAGTTCGCTACAGTCATCACCCTTTTCATTTCTATTAGTATACTATACGAACACCATCCTTTCCATCCTCATCCTAATCGTTTATCGTCACAAATCATTGTCACCATCCTCTTCCTTATTTTCACCCACAACACAATTCGACACCACCACCAACTATCTTTATCATGTTTATCTTTACCATTATCAGTACTATCATCATCATCATCATCACCACCTCAACCACCATTGTAATCAGCAAACTCGCCAGCATTACCATCATTCCCTCCTTCGTCTATTGTTTGTTTTTAACGCAAAGTCGATTCGTAAGAGATCACTGTTCTACTGCAATGAAAGATATACCACATTCTTATAGCACGGTGCAGATACATTTGGTGACGAATCTCACAATAGCTTTGCCGAACTTTACACTGGTGGTAATTTACATTACAGAACAAAATGTTGGCTGTACATGTCAATGACGTTCAAATGAATAAATTCCAAATTCCATTCCATTGCGCATGTGGGCTGATTTTACGTGATTGACAGTTTCTTCATGAGTCATTCTCCGGGTGCAAATAGTGGTGACCAAGTTAAAAAGCGCCCTCTCATTGCTTCAACTGGATCTCTTACCTTGTACCTCTGCACCACGTGTCAAAAGGAGCTCGCCGACCGGTCTGTGACCCTTCCAGGCAGCCGAGAGTAGCGGCGTGAACCCGCTATCATCGACATCATCGATTACAGCACCCTCGTGGATGAGCAGGGCCATGGCCTCGACGCGGTTATACACAGCGGCCCTGTCAAATAATAAAAGAAAGATTTATATAGGGTGCAGTCACACATTTACGCTAATAAACGAGATATGCTGACGCTTTGGTGTCCATAATGCTGACTCACACCCACATTTACGTTTATAGCTAATGTCTCCATTTAATTTATATCTAAAGCCCCGTCAACAAACAAAAAAATACGGAGGAAAGACACCTACTCGCCGCTAACACATGCGTATGTCGAGCGCTGATTGAACGCCTCCAACGTCGTTCAAGTGTATTTGCTACGTTTCAGGGCACAGGGAGCGTCTAATCTGTTCAAGTAACTCGGTCATACATTTGCGTTTAGCGCAAATTTGAATGAACTTCAAAGATTCTGGGCATGTATTTAAATGATTTTTTTAACTTTATGCTATTAAACACTTCATTAGTTCGTCTTGTGTTCGATGTACGTATATTTTCGCGTCAGCCAATCATGTTACCTGCTAATTTCTGCATATAGCGACGGCAAAACGAAATCAATTCCCACAGAAAATAGACCTTCGGCATATGTGGACATCTGCCATCAGTAAACTGTTATAAAAAATGTTGCATATAGAATTTCCTAAGATCCAGGAGATTCAAACTCCTTGTTTAAATGTTCTTGCTCCATCAAAAAGCCACTATCGAATCTTTGTATGCTCTACCTAGAAATGTATCAGTTTCTTGATCAGATTGTTTTGTCCATCGGAACCTCAAAACAGGGGTTCCACATACAAAACCTTCCCAATGTGTTCCACGGCCCCATGTAAGACCAGTCTTTGTTGAATGGGCTATACCTGGTAAAATATGAATAAATAAATAGATAATAAATAGATAGATAACATAAGGAATATATAAAGGTTCCAAATTGTACCCTTTTTCTAAGAGTACACGTTTACCTGTGTAGCGGTGTCATGCCTTCATTGTCTTTCATCTCGATGTCGGTACCGTTCTCAATGAGTTGCATGACCGTGGTCGTCGCTCCGTTCATAGCAGCGATGTGGATCGGTGTCATCCCGTTCTTCTTCCTCACGTTCACGTCCACTCCCTGATCGAGTAACCGTTGGATCACCTAGATAAAATTATTTGAAAAAAAGTCATATTTCTTTTCCATTGTTATCTCTGCGCTTCAATGGTTGCGTTATCTCGTCAGGAAAACACCTTTTGAAATTCAAGGCAATAGAACACTTTCGTAATGTATTTATATATGTTCACGTTTATGCCCAAGACCAACCATGGTTTCGGCCGTCGAAAATGACAATCGTACAGTAGTTAGAATGGTATAAACAAACATAATAGCTTGACCAACTGAGCAAAAAGCACTGATTGAAAGCTATTCACATTCATTCTATTTAAATACCATTATACCATTATAACAAAAATCGTTAATAGAATGTGAAGATATTAGGAAAGTGGTCTATTTATAGCATTGTTGTTGTTTTTTAAATCTCTGAATAGTTGATAATTTACATACCGGTAAATTAAACTGTAAAATATTTATATAATATTGGATGGCAATAAATGGAATACCAGGGAATATTGCACGAGTTAGGGCAATATGAGCCCTAACGAGTGCAATATTCCCGGTATTTCATGAAATGAAGCCATCCAATATAATTATTATTATCTTTACATATACCAGAAGGCTGGTCACTGCTTTGTGCAAGCGTAAAATTGAAGCCGTACAATATGACTTAATATTGTACGACTTAAAACTCTCATATAGATAATAATAGGCTTTAAAGTGGAAACAGGAAGAAAAGGCCTAAGAAATTAAGTTTTATGCCATTAGGGAATTTTGTTCTTCCCAAATACAATATTTTTTAGTTCATCACATTTAGACCTAGCGTTTAGGAGAAAAACAATTTTGAAAATCCTGGTCAGATGTATTGAGAAATACGCGAGTCGTTAGGTANATTGTTTTTAAAAGTACAGGCTCTCGGAATAAACGTCTCTCATTCTCATCCAGCCGCCCCTTTAACATCAACGTTTAGTATATTTGATGCTACAAAATGATAATATCACTGCTTTTTACAATTTTACGCGATTGCAAATTTGTAATCTTTCGTGATTTTATGTTTATCTGTGCACTTCGTTATTGCAGGTATGTAGTAAGTAAAAAAAAATATAATAAACAAAGAGTATATGATTCATACTTTGAAATATAGTTGATGAAATTGTAACAAATTATATGTACATTACCTCTGATTTTCGTTTCAGCACGGCAAGATGTAGCGGTGTGTTACTCTCATTATCCTCGTCCATTAGATAGCTGGCTACATCAATACCTGTACTCTCGGCTGTGGATATGAAATTCATGAACATCACTTTTACCAATTTTGAATCCTTAATTTCGAACAGAAAGGCCTCTATGATGTTTGTAAGCGCATTGTATACCTTGTAACGTTGCTGTATATTTTGTCCCTTTGATCACAGAGAAATGTTGTTTTGGATCTATGATTCTCCATTCGTGATATCTTTTCAATTCCTTTTGTTGTTATTTTTCCATTTGGCATTTGACATTTTGAAAAGTTTTAGTTGGCAAAACCAAATAAAATATTGAATTTATCATGAAGAAATATGTAAAAGTATAATGTCGATCATAAAAATAAGTCAAACACCTTATACCACCTAACCAACATCAGGAACATGTGGTCAATGCGAATCGAATTTATTTTACAGTCCCCATGCGCTGAAATGTGATGGGGACACACCTGATTAACACTATAATAATCCTGATGCTTGTTCTTGACAACGTTTATCAAGCGCATGTGTCCCAAACGAAATTTTGCGCATAGGGAAAATGATTTCAGTCAACTTATGCAGATCTAGATGAGGACTCACATCTTTGTGTTAACATCCAACGTCTGTCCAGGGCTCACGACGCTCTTTGAACGCAAAAATGTTGAGCAAAGCCGCTCGACCGACGTTGAAGGCGTTAGTCTAGCGCAAGATGTACGCACACCTTAGCGTCAAATAAGCATTGTGGGCCAGACGTTGATATGAACATATGAGCCAGGCCTTAAACAAGCTATTTATGCAAAGGGCTCAATCACATATTTGCGTATAATTCTAGCCATATCTACTGAACACTCATGAAATTTGAAAGACGTTCCATGAATGCAGAAATACATAGAACAGGCTATTACCTGACACTAATGTTTACGTACTTCGATCGCCAATCGAACGCCTTCAGCGTCCGTCAAGCGTCGCCCATCCATATTTCTACGTTCATCGCGCGTCTTTCAAATTCCATGAACGCTGGTCAGATGTCGGCAATTATATGCAAATATGTGATTTGGCTTATATGCGACTAACGGACTAAAGCGCTTACCACTTAAAGAGCTTATCACGTATTTAAATCAAAATAGCGAAACAAAAATGCATGATAGTTATGCCAACTGAAAAGACACGATTTCTCAAGGAATCAAAACTAAGCCGGGACCCCAATTTGAGCATCAACATGGTGAAAATCAAAATAATTTGTGTAGTTAAAGCCTGCGTCACACCTTTGCGTTTTTTAGTCTGCATCGCCCTAGCGTTTTTTTTTTTTTTTTAATTATTATTAAAAACGCTCCCTTGACGAACAGCATATGTAAATCAGAAGGTGGATTGACGTTCGGCTTGCGCTCAACGAGCGTACGACGAGCATCAGTCCATCGCATGACCTGCGTCTTTGTGCGTCAAGGGAGCGTTCTTAACTTCCAAAAACTCTATAGGCCGACGCAGGCTAAAAACGTAAAGGTGTGACGCAGGCTCAAGACCGACATACTGCGGCTTCCATCAGAACCACTTATACTCTACTACGCTAACCGTCTATTATTTCATCGTAATATATACGTTAAAATTGAAAAAAAAAATAGTTCGATGATTATAGAAATGTGCCTGCCATAAGTTGTAAACTTGTTCAAGCTGCAAATAAGTGTATACAAGGATGATGGCCGTTCCAGACTTTGCATGAGGTGAAATTAAATTGTGAATGGCGCAAAAGCTGAACAAAACTGAAGGAAAACATGATATCAATAACCATGTTTTCAGCCATTCACTTATATTATGGTGTTTTCGATTTCAGTCAACTTTGACGAAGGGCACAACGACCGGAAGTAGTACGTCATAGTTTTGCGCGTCTGCCTATTGTTACGTCACAGGTAGTTGCGCCCGTAACAATGAGAAGACACGCGTAAACCTATGACGTACTACTTTCGGTCGACTGTGACTGTGACAAATGAAATCGAAACCTCCATAATGAAAGCCTCGAATTCACATGAAAATAGATTTGATGCATATTCTGGAACGGTTGGCCTCTCTGCGTATGCTACCTTTTTCGAGGAAGAGATCGATGAGGTCGGCGTGTCCGTTCAACACGGCTTTCATCAGCGGGGTGAGGTAACTCGCATCCTTTGCCCTGATGTCCGCCCCGTGTTCGACCTGCAGGGAAAGTAAAGACAAGAATAGCGAAGAAATGTATTGGGGTGCAGACAGAGGGAATGAAAAGGAGAAAGAGATAGAACCAAAGAGATTGTTAAAGTACTTTTGCACCGGGCCCCGACACATTCTCTTTCAGCATGTTCAGTAAGCGAACACGCACACAGTATTTCTGCAATACTCAAAATTGAAAAAAATGAAGAAAAAAAATTAAATTATAAAAAAAATGTGTGAAGGAAGAGGAAGATGGTATCGGAGAAGAAGAAGAAGAAAAAGAAGAAAAAGAAGATAGATAGATAGATAGATAGGAGGTGGTTGAATGGAATGGCATAGAGAAAGTGATCGATACAGGAAGAGAGATAGCGTCAGAATGATTGACGCAACGTTTGGCAAAAAATAGAATCAAAGAATGAAACGTTGTAATACCAAAATGGAAAAGGAGCTGTCCTACAAATTTGGCCGTCACGTCAAGAGTGTTAGCCCAACGGAAGTAGCGCTGCAAAAAAATTCCTGCTGTATCGACGGAATTTTTAACACTATTTTCTGAAATTATACTTGTGTATTGTAAGTGATTAAAGTAAATTGATATAGTTTTGGAAAGAAATTAAGTTCTTCAGACGATACAGATATTGTAGGATTAATCATCACTTGAATAGAATATTTATCCCTCCCTCTACTTACGAGTAATTTGCAAACCCCTAAGCTCCCTTTCATGGCCGCCAAGTGGAGAGGGGTGCAGAAATCTCGATCGAATGCGAATACGTCTGCGTTCCCAAGTCTGAGTAAGACCTTAAAGATATGAGAATGGTTAAGATGTAAGTTAAAATCATGTGATATTGCACTATCATCACCATCATCTTCAACATTATCATCATCATCCTCATCATCACCACCACCACCACCACCACCACCACCACCACCATCGTCGTCGTCATCATAATCACGATATACTATCGACAGCATCTTCACCAGCCAGTCAGCTGCAGATTGAAATGAAAGTTCGTTGAAATCCATCGAATCAAAGGCACCTCCTCCACCCCGCCTGTGAAGTTGACCAGCATCATCATCATCATTATTATTATTGTCATTGCCACCACCACCACCACCATAATCCTCCTCATGACCATCATCACCACCACCAGCTCCACCACCACTACCACCACCACTATCATCATCATTATTTTTGTTATTATCACGATCATTATCACCAACACCAACACCATTATCCTAATTACCATCACCATTATTATCCCCATCATCATCACTAAAATCACCATTACCATCACCAACATAATTGCTATCATCATCATCACTTTCATCACTGTCATCGACATCATAATCATCACCACCATCATCGTCATTCTCCATGCCCCCTCCTCGAGCTGATATGTAGCGGGGTCACATCGTGATAAGATTTATCTGATAATCATCATCCTCATCATCATTACCACCTCCACTGTCATCATCATCATTATCATCAATCATCATTATTATCACCATCACCAGTACCATCACGACCATTTTTACATTACCACTACCACCATAATCATCATCATTATTATCATCATCATCATCATTATCATAATCATCATCATCATAACCATACTCATCATCACCATCTCCATCACCATCATCATCATTATCATCATCATCCGCACTCTTCTTGACGTCATCATAATCATCATTACCGTCATCATCATCATCATCATCATCATCATCATCATCATCATCATCATCATCATCATCATCATCTTACCCTCGTAACTTCTTCATGCCCTCTTCTCGAGCTGATATGCAGCGGTGTCATACCGTTCGTCGTTCTCTTATCGACGTCAGCACAACGAGATAGGAGGACGTGGGCGACATCGGTGCTGTTCATACGAGCAGCGGCATGAAGAGGGGTCGCTCTGACGTGGAGCTCCGTCACATCGACGTCTGCCGAAAAGAAATGTATAGAAAAAGTTTAACACACAATTTATTCTTTAGCAATGGTCAAACAAAAATTGTTTACTTTGATCAGTTCGACATCAATAACTTCTTTTATTTGATGAAAATGCGTCTTGTCCATCTACAATGGAATTATGTGAAGAGATATCAAACATTCCTGAGGTGAATGGGTACCTGGTAGGAATATTTTCCTTGAAATGCCAAGTGCGCTAATAAAGTGGCTGCCGGGCTAAAGCCAGGGTAATAATGCTGCAATTGTAGAGCGCTTAGAGAATTCT
>BQKZ01006058.1:18621-55811 GCA_036244855.1 Temnopleurus reevesii | reverse complement strand
TGGCATCGGAGTTTGAGGTGACGATTCTTAAAATTCATGTTTTAAATAATTGAATTATATTCATTTATCTGATCAGTAATTCCGAAATAACTTTAATTCTTTCGGTTTTATTTTCAGTGAGAACGACGGAGTGGCTTGGGTGAACTGCAGAACTTCAGGTGAGTCCGGAGTACTGGCTTGTCTTGCGCCGAAGCTCTAGCGGTGATGGTCAATCAAAGTCCGCTTAGTTTTCAGCGGCATTCGCTTACAAATATTCATTTATGATTTAATTCATGACATTGTGCAATTAGCTCTTGGTTTGATATAGATTAGAATTTGATTTTCATATAAAATTGCATTGTCTCAGGATCTTTGGAACAAGTTCACATTGTTTGTTACTTTGAAAATCCAGGTTTATTTGAGGGGTCTACTCATTTTACATGTCAGTCCCAGACACTGATATTTATGTAATGTTTCAACTTTCATGCAGCAATGTGTTGATCATTTCTTTTCAATTTCTATTTTGATTTGATAGCGAAGATACATGAAATCTCGGCAAAATTTGTAGTTGAAAATTTTGCTGTCAGATGTATATGTATTAAATAGGTTAATGGGGATTATATTGATACAAATGATGGTAGTGATGATGTTGATGGTGATAATCATTGTGATGATGTTGCATGATGATGATGACGATGATGATGATGATGATGATGATGATGATAATGATGATGATGATGATGATGATGATGCTGATGCTGATGATAATGATGGTGATAATGATGATAATGATTATCTGATGATCTGCTGCTGACGGTGATGATGGTAATGATGACGGCAATTATGATGATCATAATTATCACTATGATAAAGATGATGATGATGATGATGATGATGATGATGATGATAATGGTGATGGTGATGGTGATGGTGATGGTGGTGATGATGGTGATGATGATGATGGTGATGATGATAATGGTGATGATGATGATGATGATGATGATGATAATGATGATGATGATCAATGTAATATTGATACACACAGAGCTGTAGCACAGGACTTTCATTATGTACTTATTCTGATTATATTTTGGAACACTAAATAATTCTGCCATATGTAAATATGATAATCCTTAGGGTGACAATAATAAGTAGGTGGACATTTGAGTGGATATTGGTAGATCTTTGTGTGAGAAGTTGTTTAAGTGCCACTTGGTATGAATACATTCATGATGGGTTTATTTCCCAAGCATATTACACAAGCCAGTCACTGTGACAGGAAGGGAGAAAGGATTTGGACAATATAAATAAATTCTATAGAATCATTCACTAGCTAAATGAACACAATAGAACTTTACTCCCCTTTAATTTTGTCGAACAATTTCCAAACAGATAGTGTATATGTTCAGTGAATGAGTAAGGAAACTATTCTCTTTTGTGATCATTGAGCTATTGTGAAGGCTTGATTGATGATGTTTACTTTTTTTCAAACCCAATGGCCCTGATGCTCTCCTTGGCCCGTATTCCGATAGCGAGGTTTAACTTAACCCAGGTCTAAGTTATTGTCATTTAGACCCTTGGTTTAACTTTTGAATAGCCCGGGTCTAGTTAAGTTAAATACGGCCAGTGATTTTTAAGTTCCTTCTGCAATTCAGATTCTTTATTCCTTAGTTGTCTTGAATTAATCTCTGTCTCTAAGAATATTTACTATCTTATTTCTCATGCCCAGGTTCAAAGCCCATTGAAGGAGAATTGAGGGCGCATGGGGTCAATGACCTCGGAATTCCAGAGGTCACAGTATCCGAGGGTTTCAGTGTCACTGATGTCACAAAGGTTAGATAATGTTGATGATTTTTTTAGATGCCAATCCATTATTATATCTTTATCATACAGTTTGAACTCAGTATAAGTAGGTTGAGCTTCGAACCGTCAAAAATGTTTTGTTATAACAGGGGCCTGTAACATAAAAGATGCAATTAAACTTACAATAAATATTTATCGTACGTCTATGGCAAAATGTGTACCAAAGAGATGCAATTAATTGCAAGATTAATTGCATCTCTTTTATGTTACAGGCCCCAGGTCTGAATGTTGATTTATGATATCAGGATTTAAAAAGAAAACCAATGAATTACAAAGATCTGTCACTCATATATATTTTTTCAGGACCATACATCAAATTCAAGAACATCTTCTACTTAAAATTTGCAGCACTAAATTCATCTGTTCCATTTCTGTATAACAAATACACTATTTTGACTTTCAGCAAATTGTAGATTCATCATTCATTTTAGGATGGAGAGCATCCAAACAATTGGATTTGTTGTTTATTTGTTGTTTTTTGGGGGGATGGGGCCGTATTAACATGAAAATGGGGAGTTCATTCATCAGTTCCAAAGGTCAATAAGTCAACCCAACCCAAACTATTTGATATTGTTAAATTTCAAGAAATCTAATTTTCTTTTCTTTTTTTTTTCCTTTCTCCATCAGAGAAAAATTACAGTCACCTGCCCTGAGAAGAATGTATCAGCTCAGTTTGTAGCACCAAGCACTGCACTAGATAATTTGCATGATAAGAGTGTAAGTATAAAGTATGTGATAATCAGAATCATTTCTAATAGGTGATTATGTTAATGAAAAGATTATCCAAACTGTTTTTTATTCATACAGTGTATCTTATAGTTCTTTATTAATGCAACAAAATTCCATCTCCCATTATTAAAAGTTGCAAAGAAATGATTCAATAAGAATGGCAATAATTAACATCTATCTTGAAAGTTTGTATTATATCATTATGAGCCAGTAGATTTAGAGTATGCACAGGGTGCACTTGAGGGGATTTCTAGTTTGGTCTGTGTCCTAATTTTGTTCTCCCATTTTCTCCATGCGTACCATCCATCTTGCTTGAATTTCACTTTGCAAATTTCTTGTGTGATTCTTTTAATGCTGCTTGTAAAATAATTTGATGAACCGAAAATGTACTGAAGTGAAGTTTATGAGTTGTTGAGCAAATCATTAGATGCCTGCTTTTCTTCATTTTTTTAGATCCATAGCCTTGATATTTCGGCTGGAGGAGCGCTTGGAGTGACTGCTAGCTCAGATGGCCACCTCAGGATTTGGGAAACCTCATCAGGGATTGTTAGGGTGAGTATTCCACTTTTAATCCATGATATATTGTGTTGAGGATGCAGTATACAACATGCTTGGAACAGGCGATTTTAAGGTCTTTGATTCAAAGAATGTCATTTAGGAATAGTGTAAGCCAAAATCTTATGCTGTCTGTTATTATCACTATAAAAACTATATAACAATGGATGTGGTCCGCTGATCCCATTGTCATGAGAAATTATTGTTATCTTAAAACTATGTGACATGGTTTAACTTAAAGTAAGAGTATCTTCTTTTGGTTTTGAGCAAACATTCTCCCATCTTAGCTTGATTATAGCAGCTTGGCTTTTTCTAAAGTTATTCCAAAGTCTCACAAAAATTCAGATTACAATTTTATTTGTAAAGAAGGAAAGCACTTCAAAGAAGGAAAGTGTCATCATAATCATAAATGATCATGATGACACATTCTAAATATTTGTCCAGTTGTTTAATCAGATTGTTTCTGTTCTTGAACAAAGAGGGAACTGGAGTGCCATGCAGGCGAAGTGGAGACCTGTCGTTTCTTTCCATCTGGGATGGTGGTCTTGAGTGGCGGACTGGATACTCAGCTCAAGATATGGTCAGTGGAAGACGGTAGCTGCGCCGTCACCTTGAGAGGTCATAAGCGAGGTGGGTAGGTCAATGGTCATGTATGCTAGACAAGACTTAAAAAATCATGTGTTGGTATATTACCATGTGAATCCTGACCTCTTTGCTTAACTCATCCATGAACAGGTTTTCAAGACACAGATATTGAATACAATGGAAGCAAGATAATATCTGGCTCATTCGATAGATCACCAAGGTTATGGGACTTTGGGCAATCCTAGTGTCTGGGGGTTAAATGCAGAGAACGCAACATCTGTATTCAACTGATCCTCTGACATTTATACAAGATACAGTTCGACAAGGGCAGGAACATAATTTTTTGTTCATTTGGCGGGTCAGCAATGTTATGATGCTGCTGTCAATGTCACTGTCTGGGGTCATAGGTCAAAGGTTGAATTCAATAAACCTGACATTGTACTTAACTCATCCACAGGTATTCAGGACACAGCCATTGTAGACAAAGGAAGGAACATAATATCCTGTTCACTTGATGGATCAGCAAGGTTATGGGACTGCGGCCAATCTCAGTGTCTAGGGGTCATAGGTCAAGGGTCAGACCCGATCAATGGCTGTGCTGTGGACTCAGTATGTGACGGTGTATATCTTGGTACTCCTGATAGTCCATCAAGTAAGTTTTAGTCAATGTTTCATTTACAGCCGTCCCAAATATGTAATTTTACTATTGTAAGTATACCCTTTATGGGAAATGTGGATTTAGAAAATATAGACTGTATAACACATTTATTGTGCACTCACTCTCCCAAATCATCGTAAATGTTTTATTTACAGCCATCTAAATCTGTAATTTTACGATTGTGATTATACCTTAGAATGGGTATGAGAAATTTGGATTTCAGTAATTATCAAATTTAAAACTTATTATGCATCAACCTGTCTCCAAAATTATCCTTCGTTATCTGATGACACTTAAAGGAGAAGAAAATGCTGGAATACATAAATGTTTACTTATTGTGCATTTACAATGCTTCTCATAAATCAGTGATATGGTCAGCCGATAGTATTGGAATAGTGTCTCACTCTATAAACTAAAACTAGTTTCATATTGTTAATAATTTTTTTATATTGTATCATTGTATATCTTCTATATCTGCAGCTGACAGAGAAATAGCAACTGACGGAAAGCTCTTACTTTTAGCCCGAGAAGGTAACAGTCTAGAAGGCTATGGGTTGAAAAGTAGACAAAAGGTCAGTTTATTCAGCATGAGATTATTTTGCAATATATCTGTCTAAAATTTCATACTAAACTACACATGATTATTCAGCAATTTATTCCAGTATTATAGACCTTTTCTATCTTTTTAACTAGGAAAATGCCATCTTAGTGTCTCAGATAAGTGATTTAATATCATAACTAAATCAATTCCATTTTAATGCATGCAGTACTCAAAGTAAGGTTTCCATGTTTTTTTTTCATTGTTCATTTATTGATCTCAAATGAATACAAAGAAAGTGTGAGCTCAGGATTCATAAGTGGAAACTTATATTTTTTTTTAATAGAAGTCAGGTATGATACTCCATTGTGGTTTATAATTTTTTTCATGGTTGATTATACTACTTAGTAGCTCTAAAAACACTTTAGTCAACCTAAGAAAATAGATAGATGGGAGTTATTGATGTCAGCAAAATTGACAGAGATTTTCTTTTTTTATTTGGTATTGTATGTTTTATCTTTCATTAGGTATTCACCATATCAGGTTCTTCCCCCTTCAACTGTTGTACATTCCTGTCTTCACAAACTGTAGCTGGTGGAAGTGATGATGGAAACATATATCTTGTTGATATCAGGAATACGAGGTGAGTTTACGATGGCTTTACGATGGCTTTTGTGATTCATTCAAAGAATATAATTCTTCTTCTTTTAATTCTTCTTTTTTTTTTTTAAACTGTTGTACATTCCTATAGTGGTTGGAAGTGATGATGGGAACATATATCTTGTTGATATCAGGAATTCAAGGTGAGTTCAAAATGACTTATATGATCTTAAGGGGGTGTTGTTCAAAAGTTGTCATTGATCACAAGTTGCAGTTGATTGGAACGTGTCAATCAAATTCATTATTTCATGCGCATCTTGTTATAAGTGCACATCATGCACAAATTAAAATGTGCATTACAATTTACAAATGATTTGCAGTTGATTTGTGATCAATTGCAACTTTTGAACAATACCCCCTTTGACTTATTGTAAGAATAAAAACTTTCTTCCTTTTAACTGTTGTACATTCCTGTCTTCACAAACTGTAGCTGGTGGAAGTGATGATGGAAACATATATCTTGTTGATATCAGGAATACCAGGTGAGTTGTAGATGGCTTATATGATTCTATGACTTATTGTGAGAATAAAGCGATTTTATTTCAACATTGAATATTTCTGTTATCTCAAGCAGCTGCTGGAAGTTATATCAAGTTGATATCTGGATGGTAAGATAAGCCTTAAAAAACATTTCAAGAATGGTTTGTCAGCCAAGTCTTCTTATTTCAAGTGTTATACTCTACAAGCCTATATTTTTACGTGCAGATATTTCCGCTTTTTGGGACCTGTTTGGCATTTCAGCGAATTGTTATTTCTGCATTTTGATGGTGTTTGTATGAATATAGATGGGCATTAAGTCGCTAGGACCGCAAAACAATACCATTGCAGAAATTTCAGCACATACCAGTATGCATTTTTGAGGGGCAAGTATCTTCAATTTTTTTTTTTTTTTTTTTTTTTTTTTTTTTTTTTTTTTGAGGGTGCTGTTGCTGCTGCTGCCACTTCACTAGCTCTCCAAATGTCTTACCTATCTGTTCCCCACTACCCTGTCGTTAGAAGAATAACCAAAGTGTACCATCACTGGGAGTTCTTGGACTGAAAGATAAACCATAGCACTAATTAGGACATTGTAATCTGTGAGACATTATTTTTTGAGTAATCAAGCGCCATGAGCGCCCAGCTGTGGCGGATACCGGCGCTATACAAGAGGCCATCATCATCATTGTAAATATTTTGATTACAAGATCTTTTGGTTCAGGCAAAAGAACATGTCATATTTCCTCATTGAAAGATGGCTGCGTTCAGATATACTCAGAGCTGATGTTTTGTCCCATCACCATTTCCACGGTTATTATTTCTTTACTTCTGTATTATTTGTCTCTTTTCACAGTGCCCCACAGTCTGTGATTCACCAATCAGCTTCGCCAGTGAAATGCATCATGGGATATCAAGATGGCTTCATCGCAGGCACAAGTAAGTTTCTATTTGAAGTTGAAGTATTTTGAAAGTACGAGACGGCCCTGAATGGGAATATGGGGAAATATTATACGAGCTGCGGAGTAAAATTTGATAGGTTTTCGATAAGTCTAATATCTTTCACAGCGAGTACCACTATTTTCCTGTGTTCTACAAAAAATTAATCCACTTATATGTTTATTTTTTGATAAGTTGGCTGAATGTGAAATTTTTGCATGTGCTTTTATTATTTTCTCCAATTCTATTTATGATAAATGCAGTTTTTTTGCACACAAAGCAGCTGGCGTAATCATGAATCACCTGCAATTCCAGGTTTACTATCTACGTCATAAATAGGCATGTGTTAAAGTGTCAATCTTAAAGGACGGCAGAATTAGAAAAAGATTTCAGATTAGTTCTTCAAATTGAATACAATAGAGTCTGAATCAAATTAATGTTGTTTGAGTTTTTCAACCCATAATTGCATTAACTTTAAACAACTTTCAGTTTTCTTTTCATGTGATGTTGTCAATACACGGTACATTTCGAAATGAGCATGAACATTGCACATTTTATTTTTTTCCTTTTTCAAGATGGAGGCTCTAAATATCTTTCTTTTTTTTTGTTATTTTTGTATGCTTGCTTGATCTGGTTGACCATTAATGTTTTTGTGTTGAATGATGATGTGAATATACATGTACTCTACAATGCTAATTTTATGGAAAGTGGGCTTGGAGAAGGAAAATGTATAGTTCCTTTAAAAGTAGACAGCAATGAAGCCAGCAGAGTAGAGTCAATTTGATTGCTATATTTTGATAATTTGTAATTGTTCTTGTTTGCTTGTATATTTGTTGGTGTGTGTTGCTTACATTCCAAATGCAATAATCTTGGATAAGGGTTGTGATTGAAATGGATGTTAAACCTGTTTTAAATTGATTGATGGATTGATTGATTACATTGATTTGCACCTTCTTCTGTATAATTTTGGATGCCTGAAATAAGGTAAAAGTTTTAATGGCAACGATTAGCATTGCCTAGAATCTAAGAAAAAAATATTTGATTTATTCAGTCGATGCTATGTTCTTATTTCTTATACTTAAGCTAATAGGAATCACCTGAATTTCATAAGTTCATTATTGGTGTATATTTCAAAATACTGGCACAGCAATAATTTTTTACATGTAAGCATGCAGCTGCTTGTTTACCTCTCTACCGCAATGGGCGAATGGGCGAATAGAGTGTGATCATTTCGCTCTCCAAATACCAGTTGCTTTTCAATTGCTGATCCATAGACTTAAGGGTATAAGAAAGGACTATTTTTATCCCTAACTATTTTCAGACATCCTTAGCTACATAGTCACTAGTACCAACAATCATACATGTATTGAAATGTCTTCTTATATGATTTTCCATATGTTATTAAGTATTGCCTTTTGTCAAGAAAATATGATGAGTTAGAAAATGTCTAATGAATTAGAGCGTTATTTATCAATTCCCCCCAAATGTTATGCCCTTTCATATTTTATAGCAAGTGATTTAAGCTTTACAACCTAAGATATTCTCTTCTGGAACTCTCTAATTAATAGATATTCTCTTTCTAAGTATTTCATTATCATAATGAACTGAAAACCAATATTTAATACTCGGTGGTTTTGTAGAAATACTGCATTTTACATATTTTTTTCTCAAACATTTAATCTGTTTTGTTATAAAGGGCAAAGTACAAGTAGAAATCATACCACACTGGAAAGTTAAATGTCTCCCCCTATTGACCACCCTCTAAATTTAAGTGTCTGCAAATACTGCCAGAGTACAATGAACATGGAAGACATTCTACAGACAAAACTTTGAATTTAGACTTTTTTTCAACATTTATGTCTTATAGAAAACATGTTTTTATGTACAAAAATGCTAATTGAAATTGTTTTTAGACTCTTTCACTGAATCTCAGTGGCATATTTAGAACAGATGAGAGATTAGTTTGAGAGGAGATTGCCATCATCCGGTTGTGTTCAACACTCAAAATTAAATGTGATAGTGAAGGATGGAAAGATAGATATCAAGAGAAAGGAAGTTCAAATTTTATATCAGAAAAGTCAGTCCAAGAACACTAGTCCTGTTGTGCCAGAAAAAAAAACTGCATTTTTCTGAGAAAGTTAAAACTTAGAGAAATAAAAAAAATTCATCATTTGATTTTAGCAAATGTTTCATACAAATACACAACTTCCTCATGATTAAGGTTTTCAGATAAGCTTTTCTTGGTAAATTGTGTATGAGCATGAATGAAACTGAAAGAAATAGAGAGGAGGGAGGAGGAGGGGGAGAATGGATGCAGTTTTTTTTGCAGATAAACGAATGCTCTTTTAAGAAAAAGGTGATTTGAATTGATGCCTTCATGGAGCTAAATTGATGTGCAAAATTTTACCAGTAGTACATGTATGTCTATATGAAGTTTCCTCAATTCCTAATGTACAATGGGTTATTTTCTAATGGTGTGATACAACATGTTATTTTGTGATAATTTAATTTTAATGTATGATTCAAATTGAAGGTTCTCTTAAACTCACCCTATCATTTGTAACATTTATTGATCATAAACACTTACATGTACAGTCAAATCTGTCTATAGTGGCCACCAAAGGGAAACAGAAAAAGTGACCTCTGTAGACAGGTGACCTCTATAGACAGGTTCTATAGCACACCTTTTCATCTTGAGGGAGTCAATTTAAGTGGTCACTTTGGACAGTTGGTCGCAAAGAGAGGTTTGAATGTATTTGAAATTTAGGTTCACTCTGTAAAAAGATATTTCTCATCGTTTGCAGACTTTCAAGACTTAATAAAGAAATTAAATTGTCATTTTCCTGATCTTGTCAAGTCTTCCAATATCACCTGAACTGACAGTTCATTAAAGCACTCTCTGATTTTATTTCTTTACAAGATTTCAAAGGGTATCAGAACATCAAGAGAAAAAATCAATGACACAGGCTTTTAACGAGAAGCTTTTTATTCCTTGCTCCATTTTTGCGGAGTGTTCTTTACAATTATCTAGGTCGTCAAGGTCACGACCTAGATTGACGGACAGTTGTTGTGTTAACCCTTTCAGGATAATTGGCAACGTTTTGTGGTGTAGTTAACTCAGAGGTTTATAAAAAATTTAAAAAAAGAGCGTAAATAGGTACTTGTTAACCCTTTAAGGGCAATTAGCCATGTTTTGTGGTGAACATGTAGTTAACTCAGAGGTCTAGGGACCCAGGTTAACTCTGTAGGGGTAATTAGCAATATTTTGTGGTGTATCTAACTCAGAGGTATATAAAATATTAGCAGAAAGAATGTTGTCTTAACTCCTTTGGACAATTACATGTAGTCTTGTTTTGTGATGTAGTTAACACAGTTGAGTCTAAAAGATATGAGCAGAAAAGGGCTTTTGTTAAACCTTTCAGGATAATTGGCAACGTTTTGTGGTGTAGTTAACGTCGAGGTCTAAAAATATAGAGCAGAAAGAGGGACTTGTTAACCTTTTAAGGGCAATTAGCCATGTTTTGTGGTGTAGTTAACTCAGAGGTGTAAAAAATATATGCAGAAATAGAGACTTGAACTTTGAACTTTGAACTTTGAACTTTATTTCTTTCGACCCCTTCCGGAGTATGAGAAATATAAGATATTTACAACAATTGTACAGCATATAACAATCACAAAAATGGCAGTTTTTATAAAATACATGAGATGAGATACTACCTAAGCACAAAAACATAAAAAATACAAGGACTTGTTAACCTATTAAGGGCAAATAGCTATGTTTTGTGGTGTAGTTAACTCAGAGGTCTAAAAATATGAGCAGAAAGGGGCTTTTGTTAGCCCTTTAAGAGCAATTAGCTATGTTATGTGGTGTACTTTAGTTAACTCAGAGGTCTAGGGCCTCATGTTAACTCTTTAAGGGAAATACATATAGCTATATGTTGTGGTATACATGTATTTAACTCAGAGGTCTATAAAAAAGGAGCGTAAATAGGGACTTGTTGAATCTTTAAGGACAATTAGCCATGTTTTGTGTTGTATTTTACTCAGTGGTCTACAAAGTATGAGCAAAAAGAGGGACATGTTAAATCTTTAAGGACAATTAGACATGTTTTGTGGTTTAGTTAAATCGAAGTACACAAAATATTAGCAGAAAGGGGGTTGTGTAAACCATTTTGAGGACAATTAGCCATGTTTTCTGGTGTAGTTCAAGAAATTTTTATTCAAAGGTCTAAGAAAATATGAATAGAAAAAGGAAGTGTTAACTAGTTAGGGTCAATTGATCATGTTTTCTAGTGTGGTTCAATAAATTTTTACTTGGTCTTAAAAATATGAACAGAAAGGGGATTTGTTACCCATTCCAGGACAATTGGCTATGTTTTCTGATGTGGTTCAATGAATTTTTATTCAGAAGTTTTAAAAATATGAACAAAGAGAGAATTATTTGAAGCCTTCCAGTACAAACCATGTTTACTGATGAAATTTAATTTTGAGGTTTACAATCAGTAAATTCATGATATTCTGCATCAAAATTTTTAACAAGTCTTTTTTTCACTGAAAACAGTAGGCCTATATATTTTCATGCTTTACTGGATGAGCATTTTACACTTCGGAAGTGTTTTCCTTGGTTATATTTCTTGAAATTTGTGAAAAGTGTGTTGAATTTGTCTCGGGATAAATTTTCATTTTTAATTGGTTTCCATGGCCTTGTGATCTAGATACTTCAATCAAATATTACTTTATTTAATATTTCACTATCATTTCATTATTTTTTAAGGTTTTTGACGTTGCATCATAGATGTTTTCCATCTTTTTTTTTTTTACTGTCTCTTTATCATCTTAAGCAATTCCTCTCCAGGGAGAGAAAATATTTAGTGGTGATTTGAAAAATGCAACTAGAGCATGAGCGTCTTTTGTTCTATAAACCTTGAGGAACCTAGTTATGACTTTCGCAAAAAGCTCTGAGCTTTGCAAAGTGAGGCCACTGCGTTGTTCGCGAGTAAGTGACGTAAACAGCACTTGTTACAACAAAATGTACTTAAAAATCAATTTTGTTGAGTTCTGCAAAACATGTGAATGTGACATTTAAGTTAAGTAGGCAATGTTTTGTATTGGAATGTGCCCCATTAGGAGGACGATTTCTATGAAACTTTAGACTGTTTTCATCGTAAAGGAATGAGGCAGAAATGAGGAGGGCAATAAAATGTCAAGGTTTCATGTTTTAATATAAAAATATTTACTTAAATATGTATCTCAAAATTTTCCCTAATTTGTTTCAGACTTCCATATTTGCTGTTCCATTTAGCACCTTGGATATCATTTTAACATTGTAGTGATTTTTTTTTAATGATATTTTTCGAAATTGCAACATCTGTAATGATTCATAAGTTTTTGATCAGACTGACACCATTTTGTATTGTTAATCCCTAGTGGAATGAAAACTATATGCATGTTTGAAATTAGAATAACTAGATTAACCTGATAAAGGTTTTTTGCATTCTTCTCTTTCTTATATTTCATGCAAAATGCTCATGCAAAATGCTCAGTTTTCTAGAATGTGAAAATACTGTCAAAATGTGCTAACATGTGACACTGAACTTCTGTGGGTTTTTTTTTTCTCCTTGAAAATTCATTAAATGTAGCAAAGTCAAATTGGCAATTCAAAGCCTTTAGAAATAGGATTTCAGGTGGTCCAAGTAATTTTGACGAAGTGCGTTTTTCAACCAAGGCAAGACAAGAGAGAACTACATGTATAAGAATTCCAAAGAGGGCAACATTACCAGCAAAAGGGGGCGCCCATGGCGATTGCCTGGCAGAGGTTATCTTTGGCTAATTCAAGCCCTGCAAAACACATAGGCCCGTATTCTGATAGCGAGGTTTAACTTTATAACCCAGGTCTAAGTAATTGTCATTTAGACTCTTGGTTTAACTTTTGAATAGCCCGGGTCTGAATAATCATGACTTAGTCCCAGGTTAAGTTAAACCTCGCTATCAGAATACGGGCCATTGTCTATAAGAAGCATCAGCATTATTCAATCTGCACGCTCTGTGCTGTATCATGATTACAGATGATAACAGCTAAGCGTGAAAGCGAGACAAATGCGATGATTGGTTTGCGTCACAAGGGGGCTGTGTGAAATAGCCGTAGAATTGGTCAGGGACGTTTATCCAGTGACCAGTGGTCAATTGGGTTAATTTCATTTCAGTGAGCGGGCTTCTTAATCTGTTTTTATTTCGCTCCTGTTACATCATACCTGTATTTTTCCTATTTCATCTACATTAACCTTTGCTTGTAGGTGTAGGTGTTGGTTTGAAGGAAGAGTGTATATTGTATATTGTTACTGCCACCATTGTTATAATGAGACTTTCTTATTTTTGCGTAAACCTTCACCTATCCAAGTGTGTTATCCACCTATAATTCTTCTCACCCTTTTTCAAACTGCATCCTCTTGTTACCTTTCCCTTTTCTTTATAATAAGGCGACTTTCTTATTTTCGTGTGAACCTTCACTTATCCAAGTGTGTTATCCATCTTTAATTCTTCTCACCCTTTTTCCAAATCCATCCTCTTGTTGCTTTTCCCTTTTCTTTGTAATAAGGAGACTTTCTTATTTTCGTGTAAACCTTCACTTATCCAAGTATGTTATCCATCTTTAATTCTTCTCACCCTTTTTCCAAATCCATCCTCCTGTTGCTTTTCCCTTTTCTTTGTAGTAAGGAGACTTTCTTATTTTCGTGTAAACCTTCACTAATATCCAAGTGTGTTAGCCACCTATAATTCCTCTAACCTTTACCCAATTGCATCCTCCTGTTTCTTTTTCCTTTTCCTTTTCACTCCTTCACCACTATTTGTCATTATCAAGAGAGATACCAACCATTCTGGAATATGCATGACGTCAAGATTAAAATGTGAATAATGCAATGGCTCAGGTGGAAAAAAATGGGAGCAAACCTGACAACAGTAATCTCACTCTCAATCATTCACTTGTGAATGCTTACCTCTCGATCCTATAGATACATGTAGCTTTTTGTTGTTTTACAGCTGATGGCATTAGTTGAGGGGAACACATAATCTGAACAATGGTGTTGTTGATGACACAACAATGTTCCAAATAATAATTGATATCTATGTAATGAAACGCTCCCTTGGTCAGCAAAGTTGGAGAAAATTATGAATTAAGGTGTATGATATCCTACTGATAAACTGATCCAACTTGATGTGAAGAGAAAAATATAGTTTTAGTTGAAAGTCTGAATACTTTGATGATGAAATTTGATAATGTTTCATCTTTGCTAATAAGAACAAAATGCGATAGGTTCATATCTACAGTAGATTTAGAGACCAAAAATACAAAACTTTACAAGAAAATAAAATCATTTTCTCTGTCCACATGTCCCTTTAATCTTATCCAATGTAGAGGATATTGCTAGAATGTATTTATTGATTGCAAGTTTCAGTTGACTAACAGGCGCCAATAAAAATCATTGTTCCATCCACATCTTTTGGAAACACAGATGGTGAAAATACAGGTTTCAATTTTCAACGTATTTGCAGTTGATCTGCAATTGATATCAACTTTCTAGCACACCACCTTAGTGTTTGTTCTATCTTTTCCCTCTCTCCCTCTTCATGATTAAATTTTCCCTTCTCTTTCCTATTTTTTCATCGTCATTTTAGTATCATTGTTTGATATTCTCATCCTTCCTAAGATAACTCTCTCTTTACCCCCTTCTCTCTATCTCACTCTCTGTCACTATTGATCTATTTCTCACTCCCCCTCCTATTATCCTCCCTTTTTCCTTACTCTTCTCTTACTTCTCCATTCATGTACTTCTTGCCTTTTTTCAGCCTACGTCCCTTTTGTATTCTTCCCCATTAATGCTCTCACCCCTCTACCTCTTCTGCCCCATTTTCTCCCTCTCCCCTCCCCCTCTTTATCTCTTTATCTTCTTATGTTTGCTCCTCTTTTCTTCTCATCTCTTCTTTCACTCTCCCTTCCCCCACTATCTTTCTCTCTCTCTCTCTCTCTTTCCCCTCTCCCCCTTTCTCTCTGTCTCTCTCTCCTCCCATCTCCCTCTCCCGCATCACCACTGACCCTCGGAGCCCTAGATGCATAATGCATGAAACCTGTTTCCAGAGCAAGACATGAACTCCAGTCGATGTAGAGCAAAGTCCTTCAAATGAAAACAGATCCACCATTTTGGAAATTAAAACTGGGACAGGGATCTCTATTATATCACTTTACTGCGAGATTAAAAGTAAATCTCAGAGAGTGAAGCAACAAGACACGTCTCACCTGATTCTTTAGGGAAATTCAATCTACTGAGAAATAGAATACGTAGGATAGTGTTTATGGGACTGAGACAGAAAATACAGTGCAAGGGGCTTATGACTAGATGCTCGAAATCTGTGCCTAAAGATATACATTTTGTTTTTGAAAGATTTATTGCCCCCAGCATTCAACATTCTATGCCAATACCATGATTGTTCACATTAGGATTTTGATACCTAATGAAGTATATTTAGATAATTTAGGCCGTATGTGAACACACCCTGCTGATTGCATCTATTGCCCAGATCTATGTTTAACTTGAGCTGCTTCGAGGGAGGGCTTAATTGTGGCTCATTTAAACAAACCCTCCTTATTGTATGACAAACCCTCGATCTCTGCTTGTCTCAAGACACTTTAAAAACCGATGATTAGGCCCTATGTGAACATACTTTCCTGAATTTCTGTGGCCCAGATCTATGTTTAAACTGAGCTGTTTCTAGGGAAGGCCTAATTGTGGCTCATTTAAACAAACCCTCCATATTGTATGAAAACCCTCATTCTCTGTTTTTCTCCGAACACGTAAAGAATGTTGATTGACACCGTGTGAACTCAACCTCCTGATTGCATCTATGGTCCAGATCTATGTTTAACTTGAGCTGCTTCGAGGTAGCGCCTAATTATGGCTTGTTTGAAACAAACCCACCTTATTGTATGTACACCCTCATTCTGTGCGTTACACAAAACGCTTAAAGAAATGCTAATTCGACCAAATGTGAACACAACCTCCTGATTGCATCTATTGCCCAGATCTATGTTTAACTTGAGCTGCTTCGAGGGAGGGCCTAATTATGGCCCTTTTGAACAAACCCTCCTTATTGTATGAAAACCCTCTCTCTCTTTCTTACTTGAAATGCTTAAATAAACGCTGATGAGACCAAATGTGAACACAACCTCCTGATTGCATCTATGGCCCAAATCTATGTTTAACTTGAGCTTCTTTGAGGGAGGACCAAATGATTGCTCATTTGAACAAACCCTATTTATTGTATAAAAACCCTCCTTCTCTGCTTCTCTCAAAACATCTAAAGAAAAAATGATTAGACCCTGTGTGAACTCAACCTCCTGATTGCATATATTGCCCAGATCTATGTTTAACTTGAGCTGCTTCGAGGTAGCGCCTAATTATGGCTTGTTTGAAACAAACCCACCTTATTGTATGTACACCCTCATACTATGTGTTTCACAAAACGCTTTAAGAAACGATGATTACGGTTTGTGTGAACACACTTCACTGATTGCATCTATGGCCCAGATCGATGTTTAACTTGAGCTGCTTCGAGGGAGGGCCTAATTAAACAAGAGCCATCTCAGACACTTGACTTTGGAAAGTTTTAGCCATGGGAAATTGGGCGTGAATGTAGGGTAGGCAAATGTTTGCTCCACAGGGGATGACATTAACCCTTTGCAGACCGCCCGATTTGAAGGACATTCACGTTTCATATCTTTATTTCCAACCTTCTCAATGTACTGCTGGTATTTTTGGAGAAACCATGTCTTATTTTGTGTTTATAGGTTCAAGCATTTATTTCAATTGGTAAAGGATTTTTGTTCTTCCCATAAGCTATGCAATTTTCACTGTAATCAAGTCATGTGAGTCTGGATACCCACTTCCGTTTACGGACATTCGCGCATGTCCGTTCCACTTTGCCTGGTTTTAGGCTGAAAAAATCTGCTGAAATTAACTACTTTTACATTATGGTGCGTTTCTGTCTTGCTTTACCAGGTACCTCCGATGATGTTTAAGGACAAAATATCAATATTTTTTCCTCTAAATGATAAAAGTTGCCTGTGCAATATCTTTGCAAACCGGAAGTCGCCTTCCCAAACCTCAACATTTTGACATTGTCAGTATCATGAGGTATTGTTTGAAATCGCCTATTGTCGGTGGCAAGAATTGCTGGCTCTTCATAACACAACGTTATTTCCAGGTGAGGTGAATGGGTAGCGGTAGGAAGAAATTCCTTGAATGCAGTGAGCACCGATCGGTAGCCATGCTATAGCCAGGTAAAATGCACAGGGCGCTTTGAAACACTTCGTATTAAGCACTATATAAATGTTGTATTATTATTTGTATTATTATTACTATCATCATTATTATTATTATTTCGAAGAAGTTTTACATGTACGGACTGTACTTTAGTGCAGTCCCAGCAGTGAAAGACTTAATTGATCGTGAGCAAAAAACGGAGGGGTGCTATCCTACTTCTCTACACATCATTTCTATCTCACAAATCTTTGCTAAGTGCTTTCCCCTTTTTATTGTTTACCATGGCGATGGAATGAAGGAAATGAACTGTTTAGAATAAAGAACAGGGCTGAGTCCACCATCTACTGGGGGAAGAAAGACTGGTGCAGTTTTCACCCATTTCACGAGACTGTCCCATTGCTATCTTCCTGCCCATGTCAGCTTGTGGGGGTTTGTAATCACCTAGTAACATTGAAGCATTGATGTATTTGCATCTGTGTTGAGAGGTTGTCATAAGTAGAGAACGGTTGAATCAGGTAACCTTCTTGTGCCACCTCTGAATGGAGATGGATTAGCAGAAATAAATCAATGTCAGAATGCTGTTATAAAAATAATAGTCATATGTTACGATGTATGCAATTTATATAATAATAATAATACATAACCTGTATTAGGTGCTTACATATATTTTTAAGCGCAGGTATCCACTTTGTGGAGCGCTCAATGTACTTTACATTATTATTACCCTGGTTGTAGCCCATTGCTACCAGCATTCAAGAATGTATGTACCTGTCAGGTCCTATTCACCTCACCTTGGATTAGTGCAGCACAGTGTAGATAAATTTCAAGCTGAAAGGGGATTCGAACCATGATCCTCTAGTTGAAAGGTGAGAGTCTGGACTACTATTACCATGGTTCTTCCACCTATTATTAGAGGATTTAAATGAATCAGTGAATTACCTATCTCACCTCAGAACATAGATAGATTATGTAGATATATCAATGTTAGGAGGTTGTCATAATTAGAGAATCCTGCTGCATCAGATTTACTTGTGTCACCTCAGAACATAGAAAGATTGTGAAAATACATCTAGGTTTGAAGGTTGTCGCAAGAGACCAACCTGATTGATCAAGGTGATGAAAATAAAGTACTGCTTTTAGCAACAGCCCCCATAGGAGTGGTAAGCCGAGTCTGTGTAAATGAGAGAGATTGAGGGCATGTAAACAAACGGAGCTTCATCGAGGACAGGCAGTGGTCCGATTTCGAAAGCTAAACAGGAGGTGGGATAGGGTAACTGTGTAAAGATGTGGTTGTGTTCACACTACTATTCTCAATGTTTTCATCAAGGACAGTTTTGATTGATCTGATATCCAAAGCTGTAGATGTGTTCTCACTGATATTCTCAATGTTTTCACTGACATACTGGGAGCTTCACCAAGGACAGGCCTTGGTTTGGTTCGATTTCATAAGCTAGATATCAGTTAGATGTGGTAACTTTGGAGATATATGGCTACGTTCACACTCTTATTTTCATGGTAACATTGAAAAAATGAGGAGAATTATCGAGGACAGTCTTGCTCTGGTATGATTTTGTAACCTAAATAAGAGGTGGATGGGGTAACTGTGTGAAGATGTGGCTGCGTTCACACTTCCATTCTCAACTTTCTCCCTGAAAAACTGGGAGCTTCATGGAGGAACACCTTGCTTTGTTCTTGTTTTTTCAAAGCTAAACAGGAGGTTGGATCTAGGCTAACTGTGTAAAGATGTGGTTGTGTTCACACTACTATTCTCAATGTTTTCATCAAGGACAGTTTTGCCTTGATCTGATTTTCAAAGCTGTAGATGTGTTCTCACTAATATTCTCAATGTTTTCACTGACAAACTGGGAGCTTCACCAAGGACAGGCCTTGGTTTGGTTCGATTTCATAAGCTAGATATCAGTTAGATGTGGTAACTTTGGAGATATATGGCTACGTTCACACTCTTATTTTCATGGTAATCACTGAATAACAAGGAGCTTCATCAAGGACAGGCTTGCTTGATCCAATTCCTTATGCTAGATATGAGTTGGATGGGGTAAATGTAAAAATGTGGGTGCGTTCACATTGAGATTCTCAATGTTTGGACTCGCAAACGTACATTTGCATATGTACTAGGCACTGTCAGAACTCGTATTGAAGTGCATTTAATACACGTACGTGTTGTGATTATAACTAGCATATATTTCATTAATGAATGATAATTAGAGGGGTATTAGAATGTGCCAAAATTGAAGAAAAAAAATTACCTTTCCTATTACAAATACCTTCCATGAATACGAAATATCTACAGTACTCATATTCTCCACACACAATTGCTGGGCTTCGACAGTAACTAGACTAGATGCTTGGTCAGGAAACCCAAATAGCATGTAGATGCACTAAAAGTGTAAGTAATTTATATTTCAAACATTTAACTCTTAAAATTGTTTTGTTTTCATTCTTGAATATGATTACAAAAGCAGTGAGCACTTAATAGTGATATCGCATCCTGTATTGACTTTTTTTTTATTCCTCAGTATTTATTCTTTATCGTTTTAAAGGGTACTTCATGCACTTTTATTGTTATTGTTTCCACTCTAATAATTTCCCCAAATTGTTTTGCTTTTGTTTAATGAGATATTGATGACAATATCCAATCATCTCTTATTGTTATCTCTATTGTATCTCTACGCCCTGATAGGTATGATCTTTAGACACAGATACAAGCTATATTTAAATTTCTGTCATTAATTTTGCTAAACTGCAATTATTCTTGCCCATGACATTGGAAGGAAGAGGTTATATTTTTGTGCTGTTTTGATCTGTTTGATCTGTTTTTCTAAATGAATAGGATTTCTGGAAATATATTTGAGTTGGATTAGAGAGTAAGGGTTGAAAAAAAAACAGCAAAGATTTAATAAGTTATAAGTTATATTTTAGGTTTTTTGCTCCACCTCTGTCAATTCAGTTCACTATTCTACCTGTAGTGGAATATAAAAAAAAAAGATTAAAGGTATAGTTTGGGAACTGTCATGATGAAGAAATTGATGGAAGAAAATTATATGAAAGTTGCTGACACATTCCCAAATATTCATAAAAAGGAACTAAATGCTTACAAAAATGGAAGAGGTTTTTTGCACATAGTCTGGCCTATTTTAGTTTAAATAGATCTCACCATTAGAGGCCAACCAAGCGTCACTCTTACAGACTTCAGCAAGAAATTCATCCACATTTTGCTGCACTCAACCCAGGTGAGGTGAATGGATATCTGGCAGGAATGTTTATTCCTTGAAATGTGCCGTGGATGGTTGCCGGGCTAAAGCCAGGGTAATAATTATGTAAAGCGCCTTAAGCACTCAGCACAGTGGATACGTGCGCTATATAAATTGCATCTATTATCATTATTATTATTATTCTGCAGAGAAATGTTGAACACCTGGTTGTGAATGAATATAAAAGATACTTTCTAAAATATTGTGATCATGACGCTATTGTGAAGGCTCGAATGAAGTTATTTACTTTGTCCTTTCTGCTCATAGTGTTCTGTTATATATCTAATGTTCACTGCACACCTCTAAGAACATGAACCTCCGCAAATATTCCTGAATCTGTGCTAAGAATCCGCCACCTGCCAGCAGGTGCCTGTCTAGCACCTGACGTGACTTCTCTGAAAGTAGAACAAACGATTGGGGCTTCCTAGGGCTCCCTCTATAGCAACGACACAATTAATCATTCCAACGCATTGTAGACATTCCTTAGTTGTCATTATGCCACCCTTTTTTGACAGGAAGCCAGGGCTTTTCCTAGACTTGAGGCGATTGTCATTTTGTAGCTAATATTGTTGGAAGCTTAAAGTTGAATACACGCTTCAATTACAATTTTTGTCCTGCTATGGTAAAATCTATCACTTATCGTGAAACAAATTAGAAATAAAGGTTTAATGACATTTAGAAGAGTGTAGAATTTTACCTTCAAAAGATATTTATGAAACAATGAGAAATTTATGAACATTGTTATGATTTCATGGTTAAAAATTCACTCTATTTTAATGATTTAACAATTTTAATGATTTAGGTTGGGGCGGTGGGGATATTAACCCATTGACTACTGAATTCTGTAATTCCTGTAGACATTGTCAATGGGCTAATGTATATAGCTCAAGAAATACCTTGCAGAAGTAAAAATTGTGAAACCAGTCTAACCAGGAGTACACTTATGCAATATGCGTAAGCCAAAAGTAAAGTTGTTTGTGCCAGCCATCAACCAACCCTCGTCGAAGGGCCTAACTTTAACTTCTTTTTAGAATTTTTCTTTTGATTTTCACTAGAATTTAAAAAACACAAAAACACGTGCAATACATCCTGAAAAGCCATTTTGCAATTTTCTTTGGCCCCTCACTCCTTTGTACCTTTTTTAGTCTAATTTTCTCATGAAATGTGTTTCCAATGATCGACGTTATTTTTTAAAAAATGACATTGGAGGGCAACCAAATAATTTTTTTCGGGGGGGGCTTACATTATTCTCCCTGTGGAGATGATTTTTGGAAATATATGTGTTTACTGATCTGAATTTGATGCATTCTTTATACTCTAAGGATGTTCTTGACGACCAAAAACCTTGCCTTATGCTTAGCCAACATAGCAACAAATGATTTTTTTCTAACTGGATTCAAAATATTGTTGTTCAATTTGTTACTAACCAGTGTCAGGAATACTTATATAACTATGGTCGTTTGCAAGAAAAAATGCATGAATTTGAATGAAGTAGTTAACCGGCCAATTTTTCCAGACAAGAATTTTCATGTATGCAAGCTACAACCTAAAACTGCAATGACGAGCAATGACAATGGTGAGTCTCGCTAACCTGCTCCCTTTTCCTTGCCCTTGCGATTATTTATAGATAATCAACAAAAGCCAGTAGTACATGAGTTCTTGTCCGTCATATAGGAGCTTTGCGTGTTTGTAATTCCATGTGCTTGTAAGTAGGTCAGCGAGGCCTAACGACTCATTAAAAGATCCAAATGAGTTAATCGCTTGAAACCTGTACAAAATTAGCACTTATGGTAGCTTAGCCTTGTGACCAAGCCACTTTTTGATATTTTAAGAATATGGATTCCAGCTTTCAGAGAAAAGCCTGAATTGAGGCCCTGGCGATATCTTTTCAGGTCATAGTAATAGCATTTCTATGTATGAAATATTGTTTTAATTTTAAGTGAATTTCAGGCTTTCTTGGCAATTTTTACTAGCCCTGTAATCGTAATTTGCATATTATCTATGTATGCATGCTAGAATTTAATAATATGGGTAAATAGTAACTTTATGTTATTGCAAGGAGAACATTTTGTGAAAGCTTAAGTACCATAGGTAAAAATGACTTATTATTATGATTATTGAACATTTCTAAAGCTATATAATTGTATAGTGAATCTTTATGATAATTTCATGCCACAGTTCACATTCTTTCTGTTCCATAATTTTGAGCAAAAACCTGATTTTCTATTTCTNCTTCTTCTTCTTCTTCTTCTTCTTCTTCTTCTTCTTCTTCTTCTTCTTCATCTTCTTCTTCTTCTTCATCTTCTTCTTCTTCTTTTTCTTCTTCTTCTTCTTCTTCTTCTTCATCTTTCCTCATCCTTTACCTTCTTCTTCTCACCCTTCTTCTCGTTTTTATGAAAGTGTATTGCTGAGGGGCAACAAACAACGAACGAATCAAAAGTGATTTTGTGGATCTATTCATAATTCTAGAGGTCAGGAACAGAATATTCTAAGATGTGAATAGGGCAACGAACGATGAAGATGAGATGATTTGAAGAGGGCAAGTTTCCAATCAAAAGAGATTTTACGGATCTGCATTGTTTGAAGAATACTTAATTTGATTGTTAACAAGATTCTGAGTGATTGGAAACCTTGAGATCTTTGATGAAAACAAAATGCTCTCGTCCAATTAAACGAAGTGAAATGGTTGCTCTAAAGACGATTGCCATTGTTCAAGGAATATTTCATGGATGACGCTTATTTTTACGCAAATTCTGATTGACATTGTATTGCAAAATAGTACAACGTAGCTGCTTTTAAAATGGTGCTTTGATGTTTTGAGAACAGATAATCTTATACTATAATCTAATTTTAAAAGAGTAAAGCATTAGGCTTTTTTGTGAGTTAAATATTTTACTTAACTCTCTGTAAAATTCTTAATGCTTAAGTGGCCCTGAAACTGTAGATGCCATTGAAATTACTTTTTTTTCCTCAATATCATCATTATAATGTTTGCTTCAAACAGATAGGTAGACATCGGAATCAAGGTATGGAAATCTTGGCCCTATTTGGACTTAATAATAATAATATAGATTATTTCTATAGCGCTAAAAACAGAGAGTACCATAGCGTTTTACAATTTAACAGAACAAGAAAAGTCAAAACAACTTGATTACTGTGGGAAAAGGTGAGTCTTAAGATGTTTTTTAAACATTCTGGAATTTGAAATTGCCCGTATTGCAAGAGGGATACTGTTCCAGAGTTTTGGAGCAGTTACTGAGAAGCGCTTTTCAGCTGTTTTGAGTCTACACTTTGGTATTACAAGTTTATGTGTGTCTGATGAAGAGCGGAGGTTTCGATATATATATATATATATTATATTCTTTGTCTTAAGAAAAAGTTTTTTTAAATGAATACAATTTAAGCTAGTCTGAAGTTTTAAGCCAATAACAATATTGTTTGGCTGCCCTCCACCTCCACCGACCGACTGACTGAAAATGGCACAACATTATTATTTTTTTCATTTTTCCTCTTTACTTATCGATTAAATTGAAAAAAAAATCACAGTAAGATTATACAAAATAATTATATGAAATGCAACTTGACAGTAATTTTCAGATGTCCCTTTGAACTCTCATAAGTCTCTAATTTTTACATGAAATGTGTTCCTAAAATGAAAAAAAAAATAAAAAAATACTTTTTTCTGACTTACTCTCCCTATTCATCTAAAAGAGTAATTTAGGGCAACCAAACAGTCATTTCTTTTTTCTTTTCTTTTTTTTTTTGGGGGGGGGGGAGGGGGTGCTTATGATTACACATCTATTTGTTCCTGATGAACAATTTGAAAAGAACTCGAACTCCTGTACCCAATGTCTAAATGTGGAAAATAGCATTTTGATCATGAATAGCTGGAATTGGTCAATACAAAAGCATATTAAGTGAAAAGCATGATCATACAAAACATAAACCACAATCTCGGTGTCACATTTTTGGTGTAACAGGGACCTTTGTTGCTCTATACTCTCCTCAGAAGGTATCATAACTCTCATCACTTTTCATTCAGATCAAGACAAAAAGGAGAGCAGAAATTGGTTACAGAAACCGTAAAGTGATTAACTAGGGTTCTCTACCATGGACGGGGATTAACGATCTGCTTTAGGCTCGTGGGAGAAGGATTAACAGAAGCGTATCTCAGCTAATTGCGATGGCCATCGCAGCTTGTGTTCATACTTGAAATAAGAGCAAAGAGTCATTTTGCAAGGCTTTGTCCGTAATGTAAATCTTTGGTTAGCTGTTGGAAGTTGATTGGTAACTTTGCGTCTGTGGAACCTTTGTTCGTGATATTCCNGTGGGTAAATAGTAACTTTATGTTATTGCAAGGAGAACATTTTGTGAAAGCTTAAGTACCATAGGTAAAAATGACTTATTATTATGATTATTGAACATTTCTAAAGCTATATAATTGTATAGTGAATCTTTATGATAATTTCATGCCACAGTTCACATTCTTTCTGTTCCATTATTTTGAGCAAAAACCTGATTTTCTATTTCTGACTCCAATTACAATAATAGGTGCAGTTTTGAGGTAAACCATATTGTTTTGTTTGTTTGTTGTTGTTTTTTGCATAATCTAGAGCAAAATAAGGGCGTTTCAGTCTTCAAATGCAGTAATATGTGCAGTTTAAGAAAAAACAGATCATTTTTTTGTTACATAAATAAGAGTAAACAATGTTTCTTTATCTGTCCTCAAATATTGAATGGATGCAATTTTAGAAAAAAAAGTTTTGTTGCATAATTTAGAGTAAACAATGTTTCTTTATCTGTCCTCAAATATTGAATGGATGCAATTTTAGAAAAAAAAAGTTTTGTTGCATAATTTAGAGTAAACAATGTTTCTTTATCTGTCCTCAAATATTGAATGAATGCAATTTTAGAAAAAAAAACATAAGTTTTGTTGGATAATTTAGAGTAAACAATGTTTCGTTATCTTTCCTCAAATATTGAATGGATGCAATTTTCGAAAAAAGACATAAATTTTGTTGCATAATTTAGAGTAAACAATCTTTCTTTATCTGTCCTCAAATAGATAAATGCATGCAGTTTAAGAAAAAAACATACTTTTTGGTTGCATGATTTAGAGTAAACAATGTTTCCATAACTGTCCTTGAATACATAAATGGATGCTGTTTTAGGGAACCCAGATATTTTCTTTTGCACAATTTAGAGCAAAAATTAAAGGGGAACTAACCCCTGGAATATTTATGGTGTCATTGAATGAATAAAAATCAGATGCACAAACTGAAAATTTCAGCAAAATATTACAGCAATGGATGCAGTTTACAGAAAACCGAATAGATTGACTTTATCATAATTTAGAGCAGAATAGGATTTCTATTTCTGACTTCAAACACAGTACGGTACAGTTTGAGATTGAAAAAAAAACCATAATTTTTATTGCATAATTTTTTGTAAATGATGTTCCTTTAATTGTCCTTCTATAAATGAATGGGTGCAGTTTGAAAGATTTCTTTTCTTGCATAATTTAGAGTAAACAATGTTTCTGTAATTGTCCTCAAATACTTAATAAATGAATGGGTGCTGTTTTGGGAAAAACAGATATTTTCTGTTGCACAATTTAGGGCAAACAAGGATTCTATTTTTGTTCTCAAACACATGAATGGATACAGTTTTAGGAAAACCCAGATTTTTTCTCTTGCATAATTTAGAGCAAAAATTAAAGGAGAACCAACCCCTATTACATTCATGGTGTCATGGAAGGAAGAAAAAAAATTAGATGCATAAACTGAAAATTTGAGCACCTTCAGACAATTCATTCAAAAAGTTATGAATTTTCCAATTCTCAAGGATAGCATGATCCCTGCCGCGATGGGAATCTGTGTGAACGGCAACTTTGACCAAATATGTGACGTCTTGTAAAACAACTCATTTATTCTGTACACCAGATTTCACATTTTCTTCTTTTTTTTCAGATAAGTTGACAAAATGTTTGCTTTAGTGTCTAGCATGCCTAAATTGATTCTGCAATCATTTTGAAAAGAACCTTGTTGAACCTTATCTTTAATTCTAGAATATTTTTTTTAATGTGGAATTATCCACAAGTACGTGGGAGTGTCTACCTAACTTGCCGATTGCACAGATCCCCATCAGCAGCAGAGATTGTGATATCATTCCGAGTTTGAAAATTTGTGACTTTTTAATGGATTGTCTAATTTGGTTCAAATGTTCACTATTTTGTCCATCTGATTTTTAATCTTTCAGTGGGAACACAAAAATTTCATTGGTTGGTTCCCTTTTAAGGTTGCTATTTGTGCCCTCAAAAACAGTCACGGGTGGATAAGTCAGCCAACTGTTAAATTTACAAGACAATGAGAGTGACACATGGTTGCTCATGTAACATTTATATCGGGAGCAAGGTCATAACATGATNGACTTCAAACACAGTACGGTACAGTTTGAGATTGAAAAAAAAACCATAATTTTTATTGCATAATTTTTTGTAAATGATGTTCCTTTAATTGTCCTTGTATAAATGAATGGGTGCAGTTAAAAAAAAATTCTTGCATAATTTAGAGTAAATAATGTTTCTGTAATTGTCCTCGAATACTTCATAAATGAAGGGGTGCTGTTTTGGGGGAAAACAGATATTTTCTGTTGCACAATTTAGAGCAAACAAGAATTATGTTTATGTTCTCAAACACATGGATGGATACAGTTTTAGAAAAAAACCCAGATATTTTCTCTTACATAATTTAGAGCAAAAATTAAAGGGAAACCAACCCCTGGAACATTTATGGTGTCATTTAAGTGAGAAAAATCAGATGCACAAACTGTAAAAGTTTGAGAAATTTTGGACAATCCTCTCAAAAGTTATAAAATTTCAAATTCTGTGGTATATCACGATCCCTGCCACTGATGGGGGTCATGCGAACGGCAACTTTGACCAAATATGTGATGTCTTGTCAAACAACTCCTCATTTATTCTGTACACCAAATTTCACATTTTCTTCTTTTTGTTCAGATAAGTTGACAAAATGTTTGCTTTAATGTCTAGCATGCCTAAATTGATTCTGCATTCATTTCTACCAAGAACCTTGTTGAACCTTATTTTTAATTTTAGAAGAAATTTTTAATAGATAGTTATCGACAAGTACATTGGAGATTCTACCTAAGTTGCCGATTGCACGGATCCCAATCAGCAGCAGAGATTGTGATATCATTCCAAGTTTGAAAATTTGTGACTTTTGAATGGATTGTCTGATTTTACTTGAATGTTTGATATTTTGTACATTTGCATTAGAGTCTTTCAGTGGGACCACAATAATTTCTTTGGTTGGTTCCCTTTTAAGGTTGTTATTTGTGCCCTCAAAAACAGTAACGGGCGGATAAGTCAGCCAACTGTTAAATTTACAAGACAATGAGAGTGACACATGGTTGCTCATGTAACATTTATATCGGGAGCAAGGTCATAACATGATNATTTGGAAGGGATGTAATAACTCATCCACTTTGTTGTAGTGGGTCCCATCTATTATGTACATTTTTAAGTTTGAAAGGGATCGGATAACTCATTCACTTTGATTTAGTGTGTCCTATCTGTTATTCATCACTTTTAACCTAGAAGACTTTTAAATTTTAAGTGTGAAATGGGGTGTGATAACTCGTCCACTTTAATCAAGTGTGCCCATCTTCAACTTGAGAACAGTCTTACATTTTTAGTGTGAAAGGGGTGTGATAACTCATCCTCTTTGTTCTAGCGTGTCCTATCTATTATGTATCATCATCAAACTTAGACTAGTCTTATATTTTAGGTATGAAATGGGGTGCGATAACCCATCCACTTTGGTCAAGTGTGCCCATTTTCAACTTGAGAACAGTCTTGCATGTTTAGTGTGAACGCTTGTGACAACTCATCCACTTTGATTTAGTGTGTCCTATCTGTTATACATCACTTTAAATCTAGAAGAGTCCTAAATTTTCAGTGTGAAGGGGTGTGATAACTCATCCACTTTGTTCTAGTGGGTCCCATCTATTATGTATCATCTTCAAAGTGAGAACAGTCTTAAATTTTAGGTATGAATGGGGTGTGATAACTCATCCACTTTGTTCTAGCGTGTCCTATGTATTATGTATCATCATTAAACTTATGGGGTGACGTTGCTCATAGTCAACTGCAAATCAACTGCAACTTTGCAAAGTGTAATGCGCATTTTCATTCGCGCACATTATGCGCATTTAATAAGACGCGCATGAAACAATGATTTTGATTGGCACATTCCGAACAATAGCAACTTGCGATCAATTGCAACTTTTGAGCAACACCCCCTGAGACTAGTCTTAAATTTTTAGGGTGAAAGGAGTGTGATAACTCATCCACTTTGTTCTAGCGTGTCCTATCTATTATGTATCATCTTTGTTGTCTTGTCTCCTTACCCACCGACCCCTCATTTATCTTCCAGTCCACTGTTTCACAAAATCTTTGGACAAAACTGACAAAATGTTAGTTGGCAATTTTGGAAAGCTTTTCATTCAATCATGTTAATATAACCGAATTTGACTTTTCTCAGATGAGCATCCAGGCCGAAGTTCACCCCCAACCTTTTCTAGAGAAATACTTTTCTTTACATAGCCTAGTAGGAAGGGTAAAAATTACTCTAACTTTCATTTAGTCTTGGTCACATAGAGGCCCGGAAGCAACATTATTCAACATATGACTCTTTGTTAATTCACAGTTAACTGCCTCAGAACAACGAGTCGTGTTGAATTGTTTTGCTTCTGGGGGCCCTATCTGACTGGGGCTCTACAAGGGCTCTTTTTTAGATTTTCCCCCTTGGAAATAGCCTCCATGATATATTTTGTAAGGGCTATTTTTTAGGTCAAGGGGGCTCTTTCTGAGGTTTAGAGGGCTAATGACCCTTTGTCCCCATGTAGTTGTTATGCTGTTAGTAGGAATCATGATTTATGATCATTTTTCTTTCCACTTTTCCTTTTTCTGGTCTTTTCATTGTAAGTCCATGTAACTGTCCTTAACCCAATGACTACTGAATTATGTAATTTTCATAGACTTTGTACATGGATTACCTGATTCCAGTAGTCAATGGGTTAAAAATGGTTCCATTTTCTCTGTGAAAACTGGGCCACTCCCGATGAGCCAAAACTGTCTCTGGCAGGCAACTAATTCATCTCCACTTCCCATTAAAACAACTCCAATTTGGCCAAATTTCGCCGGAGGGTGTATTCCCTCTTTCTCATCTCAGTGATCGTTCGTCAGCGTCCATTATTCCCGCACAATATGAATGTCAAAATGGCAAGAATATTTTTTTTAATTGTCAAACTTGTAAATGAAGGCAGCTATTATGCAGATCCCTTGGTTGGAAACTTTGCAAGCATGTGTTGCATTAGCGCAGAAGATTCTGCTTCAAGTTTTACAAAGATTTTTCCTCCTTCTCCTTATTTGTAAGAAAGAAAGCTTTTTGTTTGTTAGTTTGCTTGCTTTTGTGTGATAAATCATTGTCGTATCAATCTAACACATTGTAGGTATAAGATTTTTATGCAATTTCAATAATTTGAATATGGTTTTAATCAAATTGGAGATTTGTCAACTATGGCATCACAGATTCTGCCAAATATTGCCCTCTCAAGGAACCCCATCCTGCTGACTTAAAATGCAGAGGTGCCAACCATTCCAGGATATGCATGAGGGGTATTTTTAGATGAATTCAAGGCTTTCATCACAAGTGAATTGTGATTGTGGTCAAGTTTATCACACTTTTGTTCAGCAGGTGCCGTATTCACATTTTAATTTTGATCTTATGCATATTCCAGATTGGTTAGCATCCCTGAAAATGCATCCCTTTTCCATGAGTAGAAGGCTTCATGGTACAACAATTACAATACTCATTTTTAGTTAAAATTTAGAAGTGACATACTTCTCTCCAATTTCCCTCTATCTTCTTCTCTCTCGCTCTCTTTCTGTCTCTCTCTCCTCCACAGACACACACACACACTTTCTCTTCTTCCCTCTTGTCCCCCACTCTTTTACTCTCATAAATTCTGTATCAGAAATCATTCAAAAGTACCACAGCCTCTGCAACCCATCGCACTATCAGAAAATGACAACCCGATATCAATGCACTTTTTCCGTCCCGCCCTCGTGCACCGGCCTCCGCCGAAATCAAGCGGCAAATTGGCCCGCGCTTCTGATTGCATAAGTAATCAAAGATTGTTGTTAGACAAGCTTCGATTCTGCGACCTTGATCAACGCTGGGAGTAAGTTAGATCGGGCAGGTGCCCTTGAACTGGGAGAGGCTACAATCGGTTTGTGTTTCTACCTGATAGGGAGAGAAATTTATCTGCCAAAATGAATCAACCCCTTCCAGGTGATTTATTGCAAATGCAAACTTGACTGCTCCATCCATTGCTATTCTCTTTTTTCATTGTACAGGGTGCATCATAAAAGAGTATGCAAAGTCACCTAGTAGCTAGTTTGCAAGCACATACCCTAGACTTTCGGTGTGTGCATGCGCAGAGCATGATACAGGGTATGCATTGTGTGACTACATCACACACAGCATTGTTCTATCAGCATGCAGACACACAATGCATACCCTGTATCACTCTCTGTGTATGCGCACAATGAAACCCAAGGGTCTGTTCTGGCAGACTACCTAGTAGCCAGGAGAAGAAGTTGTACTAAGTAGTATTTATTAGAATAAATCAGGTTGTACTAATGATTTATTTCAAAGTCTAGTTACTCTTATTTTCCGCTATCATTTGTGTCATGTTGTGCAGGGATTAATATGAAAAGGGATGCAAGATCATTGGATTGCCAAAATAAGCTATCATACTGAACCAAGAGATTTTCCAACTGGACTACTCTGTCCATTGCTGTTCTGTTCATATTGTACAGAGTGAGCCATAAAATTTGAAAGTGTTTACTATTCAATACTGAATATTTATGCCAATGTTTGTCTATAAAAAGAGATTTATTGATTGCTGTTTATTTCATGTTGTACAGTATGTGTNGAACACTGAGTAATTTATCAGCGACCAGCCGGTCACTGATGAATTACCACAACGTACCATGCCCAGATAAACCTAAAGTCCTCTTCTTTCTTTTAATCATATGGTAATTGATTCTTATTCCAACATCTGAACAAATTTCCTTTAGCAAACAAAAGACTATCGTCTACTTGCTGCACTCAACCCAGGTGAGATCATTGAGATGAGTGTGTATCAGGCAAGCTCAACCTAATAGTGAACTAGTTTCTTTAAGCCCCAGTCACATAGAACCCTCATTCAACACAACGTAACACGATTCTTTGTCTCTGTTTACCCAGTTGAATCCTGGACAACCCATCGGTTTGAATCGTGAGAAATCGAGGCTTCTATGTGACTGGGGCCGTAATTATATAGCATCACAAACAATGGTTAAAATAGTAAAAAATCCCTGGAGTATTTCAGAACAGTTTCAAGTTATACCTGTGCTATAAAAATTGCATGATTGATTATTATCAAAAGCTTTATCAGTCGAAGAGCTACATGTACTCCAGAGAAAGGCATATACTCTCACCTAATCAATTATACAGTGACCCATCCAAATTGCATAAGTCTTATCTCAAAATATACCCCAACAAACACGAAAAGGATTATTTTGAATCTATATCATGGATGATCTAAGTGGCTCTCCATATAAGGTCAGATGCTTGACCATTCCTGTGCCGAAGCGTATTCTTTTGCGACCCCGGGATCACGTCGCAAAGCCGTCCTAAGGCGCCCTCTTAGCGCAGCGGAAACGCAACCTTGGCCGCTCAACTGGGTTAATTAATTCAGCCGCTGCCGGCCATTGGCCTTTCGGCGGAGCGGTACTCCATCAAACGAAAGTGAGCGAGAGAAAACGAGGCAGAAATGGGGGAAAAGCAGAATACTCGATGACGAGTCACAAAAGATCGGTTTTTTTACTGCCTTTCTGATGGAGTGATAACACCTTGAACTAATGCATATCATTAAACAAAGAACGTGTTATTCATTTGCCCTGGGACTGTGGCTCTGCATCAAAGCTAACAATAGTCGCTGATGATAAAAGCACTATCAACTTTCACCATTATCTTCATTTTGCCAATGTCCAATGAAAGGCAAAAGTATTGATGAAGACACGTTAAAAGCAGACATGTTTGATTATTCATTTATTCTTCTAATTTCATTTTTCCTTTGTTTTTACTATCTTTTTTTAATTTTCATGGTTGATTCTGTCTGATGTAATTTTATTTTTAAGCCGAATTGTGAGAAATAACAAAATTTCATCTGTGATCATTTCTAGGCTCTTGGTTGTCAAGTTTATTATCTAAAAAATCATATTGAACAAAAAAGAAAATATAATTGGATATTTTCACCGTTCTGTGCTTTCAGAAAAATCATGTTAGACAAAATCAATCTTGGAGAGGAATTGAAATCAGTGATATCTTACTCTTAAAAATAGTACAAAAATAAATACAACAAATGTTCAAATCCAATTTAAAGCTATGCTCAATTGAACTCTTTTTTTTTTATCTAAACTGGTACGTGGTCCATTGAAATGCAATAGAAAAGAATAACATAAGTATTCTGTTAAAGTTCTACCAATTGAAAGGGTGGCCATTAGTTAATACTATTAATAATAATAGGTCCGGGCATTAGTTAATACTACTAATAATAATAGGTCCATTTATATATGCAATTTATGCATATACTCTACTGCGCTTGATATATACAAGTACCATATTTTTACCCTGGCTATAACTGCCGAGCAAGCCAGTTAGGTGCTCAAGCATTCCAAGCAATAAATTCCTGCCAGGTACCCATTTTTCACCTGGGTTGAGTGCAGCACAGTTTGGATGAATTTCTTGCTGAAGGAAATTAAGTTTTGGATGTTGCAAAGGAGGGAAGTTATTGTAGAAGTTCAAATCTGAGGAGATTTTTTCACAGAAAAAAAAATGAACATGCCAAGAAAGGTTGATCTCTAACATTGAGCACTGTATAATTTATAGCAATAACTTATTATTTCAAATTCTGTTATGACTAGGATGGTCTCACTGGCAGAATAATAGTAATAGTGCCCCCTATTGTCAAAAGCTATTATTTTTCTCACTTCATCACAGCGTACAAGTGAAAGTTTATTATCAAGGCAAAATGGAATGTATATTTCATCCTTATTTAAGCACGTTTTGAACTTGAAATTTCTGTTGGACTTCAATTTGTGACAAATTGACCAGGCTGCATTTCTCTTAGCTGATGATTTGCAATTTATCGTAATGAGATGTTTTCAAAATGAGCGAGGGAGAGTGACTTTGACGAGGTTCACCTTGAACTTATTCATTTCATGAATAAGTCATCAAAGGTTTTTATTCCCTTGCCGATGTTTATGCCACTTTTATGAGTTAGCTTGCAAATAGAAAACAGGATGGTGTTAAAAGTGGAGGAAGATTAGGTATGATAAAGGAGAAATGAAGAGAGGAGAGTGAAAGAGAGAGAGAGAGAGAGAGAGAGAGTGCGGAGAGAGTGATGGATAGAAAGCATGATAACAAAGTATAGTAAAGAAGGGGATATAAAGAATAATATGGGGGAGGAGACGAGGGGAAGAAAAATTGAGAGACATATACATTATGGAGATATATACGAACAGAGAAACAGAGAGAGAGAGAATGAGAGAGAGGGGGAAGAGTGATGGATAGAAAGCACGATCACAAAGTATAGTAAAGAAGGGGATGTAAAGAGTAATAAACGGGGAGGAGAGGATGGAAGGAAAAATTGAGAGACAAATACATTATGGAGATATATATACGAACAGAGAAACAGAGAGAGAGAATGAGAGAGAGAGAGGGGGGGGGGAAGAGTGATGGAGAGAAAGCACGATAACAAAGTATAGTAAAGAAGGGGATGTATATAGTAATATAGGGGGAGGAGAGGATGGAAGGAAAAATTGAGAGACAAATACATTATGGAGATATATATGAACAGAGAAACAGAGAAAGATAATGAGAGAGATGTGACGAAGAGAGGAGAAATAGAGATACGTAGAACAGACAGACAGCTAGAGAAACAAGATATAAAAGGATCAAAAGAAACGTTGCAGACAAGCGGACTATGAAAGAGAGACATGTAGAGAGATAAATCATAAAAGATGTGGTTCAAGGCATTCATTAGTAAACCTCATCATTGTCAATATCATTATCTTTAATCATCATTAGTATCACAACCACTGACATCACCATCTTTATCATCACCATCATCATCATCTCCATCTTCATCATCATCATTATCATCATCATTATCATCATCATCTCCATCTTCATCATCATCATCCTCATCATCATCATCACCACCATCATTTATATCTTCATCAACATCTTCACCATCATCATTATCATCATCATCATTATCATCATTAATATGTTCATCAACATCTTCACTATCATCATCATCATCATCTCCATCATCACCACCATCTTCATCATAATCATCACCATCATGCATCATCCCCATCATCATCATCATTTCGACATGTGTCATAAAACATATTGAAGACTGAAGTAATAGCTAAGAATTGTCAAATTATTCCTGATCTTACGCAATAGACTGAAAGAATTAGAGACATATGAGAGAAAGAAATAAAAGGAAAGGAGGAGTTACCAAGAGAGATAGGACGGAATCAGAGAGAGAGAGACAGATCCATTAGATAAATGGTCACGTACACATGTCTTTAAGGTATTCTCTTTCCTCTCTCTTTTATTCCTATCATTTTATCGTTTCCCACAACCCTGGCGCTCATATACCCTAATTATAGTTTCCATTTTGGGGTGAAGAGTGGTTGATAGGGGAATTGCCAATTTGCAAAGCCGCAAATGTCCGACAAAGCGTATGACAGTGGTACATCATTTTGTATTGGGCCATGCGGTCGGGGATGCATTTAGCTTTGGATGGCGTGCATAATAGCTTAGGTAACGGTAAAGAAATGTGAATTTCACCTGATGTTTAACATTGCATATATATCTTACACACATTTCGAGACAATAGCACATATTTTTATCAACTGATTACCCTTTAAATTTTGAATTTGACCGTTAAATCATATTTAGCGCCCTCTCTCGGGAATAATGATATTTTGTTCGTTATCGGGCATATTTGAACACACAAATTTATGTACAAAAATATTTGCTTTTACTAAAACCTTACTTTAGCTTTAGATAGAACCTGCCTTCAAACATTCATTTGCTGTCAGAAAATGAATAGAAATGAGATGGACAAATTTTGAAAATTTGAGCAAAACCAGATGATCTGTTCAAAATTTGCGAATTTCCAAAGATTTAACTTCCACCACTATCGGGCATACTCCAATTGGTAACTTTGGCATAATCTGTGATGGCATCATAGAGAACTCCCCATTTACTTTGTACACAAATGTTCACACTTTCCCATTCTTTTTTTTGTTGGAAAAGTAGACACAATTTTGTTTTTTATTTGGTAAAATATGATATAACCATATCAATTCTGTGAACATTCCAGAAAGAATGGTAGTGATTCTTCTTCTAAATGTATTACATCACAGATTGTGCCAAAGTTGCCAATTCAGGGATGCCTATCACAGGTGGCAATGATAGCTTTGAAAATTCATGAATTTTGAACTAATTATCTGATTTTCCTCGAATTTTCACAGTTTGTTCATCTTATTTTTCTTTATTTACTGACAGCACATTAATGTTTGGGTGAAGTTCCTTAAGACGTCACATTTTAAAAGTTGAGTCTAATAGATGCTAAAATCCATATAAAAGTTGTTTTAAGTTAAATTGTAAAGCCATGATTCACTCACCACCCGATCCGATATCATGATACAATTTGAATTGTGTTGTAATAATAATGGTAATAATATGAGTACTTTTTATCAAACTAAATGTGTTTGCAGATATGACCTTCCTACATAGTTTTTCCATTATTATTTAAAAAGGGATAAAGAAACAACCTGGATAATGTTTTCTCAGCCAAATTGAGGTAACAAAGAAAGTAAGAATTAAAAACATTATTCATTGACTGAAAAACTTCTTTTAAAGGTTGTAACAAATGCAAATTGTTTAGCAGTAAATGGAAAAACTCAAAATTGTTCATACTGATCCGATTTCACTATTTAACACTTACAATTTAAGAATCAAATATTCTTCTCTTGTTCCTGGTCTCGTGGAAGAAAAAAAACAAATGCATCATTTCTTCCTTCTTTTGCTCCAGTTTATAATCTAATCGTTGTGCCCTCAAAGAGGCATTCTTCTCTAAATGTTTGAAATCTAATTATGAGAAATGTAAGGAAAGGATTTGATTATATAAAAGTTTCTATCAGGGGCTGTATCTCTTTTGCATTTTCATCTAATATTCTAATCTACATAAAAGATAAATTTTGGAGCGTATATGTTGGATTAGATTTTGGTTCATTTCCACTTGATAGAATCATGTCCTTTTAGACCATTAGTCCAGTTCGCTATGTCACGATTTTTCCCGAGTAAAAATTTTATGGAGAGTAGTAAAACTATATATTTCTGTAATCTGTAGAGAAAAACGAATTCAATAAACCATGTTTGCATTTGCACAAATTCCGAATAAAG
>BQKZ01006057.1:4950-39654 GCA_036244855.1 Temnopleurus reevesii | reverse complement strand
ATTTCGGTTTATTTTGAAAGCACAAGAACTTGATCTCTTTGAAGAATTTTCATACAGCAGGCATTTCATCCATTCTATGTCACTTCACAAATAATAAGCATATAACTATAACTGGTAGCAGAGAAAATGGAGGAGAACCTTGATCAGTACATTGAGTAAAGGGAAGAAAAGGGTCCGCCTCTTCCGTATGAAAATTAAACGTTAAGCAGATGATTCTACACGTTCTGGGGCATGTTACATAAAACATGCAATTAAACTTACTATAACTATTAATCGTGAGTCCACGGAAAAACGTGTGCCATAAAGATACGATTAATTTTCAAGTTATCGTATCTCTTTTATGTTACAGGCTCCTGTTTAAAGACCGACTAACACCTTTGTGCTTTTAGCCTGCGTCGGTCCATTTTTTTTCTTAGATTAAGAACGCTCCCCTAGCGCACAGTATACGCAAATAAGACGATGGAGTGACGTTCGGTTGCGCTCGAAGAGCGTACGCCGAACGTCCGACCACTACATGACCCGCGGCAGCGTATTTGCGCGTCCAGGGAGCGTTTTTAATGAAAAAAAACCTGCTGGACCGACGTCGTAGGCAAAAACCTAATGGTGTGAGTCGGTCTTTATGTGCATTAACATCGTTTTGTGTATAAGACTTACATCTGCCGTAGCATCCTCATCAACGATGAGATCATACCCGAGTTGAGTGAATAGATGTTGAACATTCTGAAGATCTATTTCAGATCCCCTCCGTTCTCGTCCAGGAGAGCCAGGTTTACGTAGGTGGAATATGTTGTTGTTGAGAATGTAAGCAAGACCCTTCTTCTGGGATCGGTACATTGAATCATAGTTCTGGGGATGGAAATGGAAAAAGGTTTTCTTTTGTCATTCATTGATTTGCTTTGTTATACCAATGATTGTAATGTATATATTGTGCAGCAGGGCTCCCTGGTAGAGCAGGCCTACACAGCTTGAATTGGACTATCCTGCATTTTTCTTTTAAATAAGACAATAGATAATAATAATAAAAAATCCGTTAATCTTGATTTCCATCTGTTCGGCACGAAATGAAATAAGAACCAAAAGAAAGTCGTTTTACGACTTTGAAGAGGCTAATGGTTAAGTTCGACTTTAATCACCAGGACGTAATGACGTTATTCCGATACCTTCAGTCTACTTACTGAACTCTCTTTGAGTCTACAAAAGATTGGAAACATCATACATACTCATTCAGTTTCATGTTTAAATGTAATAGCAATGAACAGAATAGTTACTTAAGTTCAAGATTTTATCAGGCACTGAACTTAAAACTGTATACAACAACAATTTCCAACAATTTTGTTAATTCTGTTATTGAAAAAGGTGATACCATTCTTGAGCTATGGCTCATTTCCGAATTAGACCGTTGTGTATCAATTTAAAAAAAATTATTTCAATATTCTACATGTTCTAATATTCATTAAAACATGGTACCTTTTAAACACAATATTGGTCTCAAATGGGGGCTTTTATTTAGTTGTTTTTCGAAAAAATAAGATAAAATGTAGTGATATTCCCCTTCTCACTTACTCTAATGCCATTCATCTGATCCGCGGTGGGTCTAGCTTCATTAACTGTACGGTGAATGTACAATCCATTGTCATCTGGTTCGATATCATCTACAAGAGGAAATGTAAATCAAAGTAAATACATGTACATCATTTGGATGTAAATCTTCAGTATCAAATTCGTTTGATTCTTAATAACAACCAGACGGGTAGTTGTGATATAAACACACTGGTGTATGCAGATTCATTACAGCAAAGGCGACAATGGAGTTGGATAAAGTAAAACAATTCTCATTCAAGCTTTCATAATAGCTAGAAGCACAGACAAAAATGTCCTTCCACTTTCATCTGAAGAGAAATGTTGAACTTGTGTCGCACCTGTTTGGTAAATAGACAGTGATTCTGCTTCTTTTTGTGTTCATTAAACTATTGTAAATGCTTGAATTAAGTTGTTTATTTTGTTTCTTCTGTTCACGGTGCTCTGCGGTGATGGCTAACGATTGAAAATTAAATAAATGAGGCAAATATCCGTAATATCCGTATGTTTATTTATAATGGAAATTTTTGGGATGTGTTTTATTGTCTTATGCTTGATGATTCGTAAATTGATATATTTTATTACGGGAGGCATATCTACTTGTTATGAAGCCTACCTGGAGTATATTTTCGTCCATATACGGCAGCTAAAATGTACTTTTGCACGAAACCATAATTATGATCACTATCTTTGGTCATTCACTGACACTTGTTCTTCGATAGATGATGAGTCTGCATTTCAACATAATATACTGAACAGTTTGTATCTCTATACAACACTACCTTTCAGCTTCCATCACTTAATGAAAAACACGAATGTTTCAAACAGTTAAATTTGGGCGCACCGTGCACATACAGTGAATCGTCGAAGATCAATTCTGGTTAAAGCCCGGGTCACATAAGACCCCGGAAGCAACACGATTCACCCCGATTTTTTGTTAATTTACAGTTAACTGCCTCCGAACAAAGAGTCAGGATGAATCGTGTTGCTTCCGGGGTCCTATATGTGACCGGGGCTTTATGCCTATTCCAATTTATCAAGCGTTGAGCTCTCGTTAACAGCAAGTTTTGAACCAAACGAATTTACATATTGAAAGAAGTACTGTATGCCCCGGTCACATAGGGCCCCGGAAGCAACATGATTCACCCCGACTCGTTGTTCTGAGGCAGTTAACAGTACTGTGAATTAACAAAAGTCGGGGTGAATCGTATTGCTTCCGGGGTCCTATGTGACATATTGAAAGAAACGCAACTTTTTATGCAATAGGGCCCTGGGCAATCAATTAAGCTGTGAAGCCCATAATACGTTTTAGATAAGCCTGTCATGAACTTACCTACCAGTAGCCTTGTAATGGAGCCCTATTCAAAAGTTCAAAATGCAAGAGATAAAAATAGTTGAAAATAATTTAGGGTTATGACTATTAAATTCAAATTGAAATCTAAAGAAATTCGGAATAATCATTAACGTCTCGAATTCAACTAAAGTTTAATATCATCATTTATGAAAATAAATTTTCTGATTTTAATTTTATCATCACCACCATCCATCATAATCGTATTACTATCGTTAATAATTATTATCTTCACCATCAACATTATCATTATAAAATGACGTAAGATAATCAAATGATAATTAAAAACTAGCTCACCTTGAAATCATGACTTGCATTCGGTGAATATAGGTCTAGCTGTTGGAATAGAAAATGATTTTAGAAAACACGCACAGTTTTTGGGCCAATATTATTCAAATTGTAATCGATATGAAAATGATGAAGCATACATCGCATGCGTTCACATAATTTTAAAGAATTTTAGAATGTCTTGCATGATGATTATTATCCAAAATGCAAAGTCATTTGTATTTTCTTTAGTAAGTTTTATAGTATTTGTGTTATGTGATTTTTATTATGTCAGTTTATTTTGCATTCTTTATGTAACCTGATTATTGAAAATAAATACCTATAAATATATTAAAAAAATGTAAGTATACTGAGTCATTGGGTGTCAGTGCCGGTTGACTCTCCAGACAAAACTGAAATTTGAAGAAGTTCGGAAGCAAGATATCATAATTTGTTTGAATATAATGTCAAACACAAATACTAACAGTTATTTTTTATATGAATTTAATGCACATTTTCTTTTGGTATAGGAATCGAATTATGGTAGACTGTACTTACTTTAAAGAAATTTCTTGATTTCCGCTTAATGATGTTTATTGTGTACATTGTAGAAACGAAAAGTAGAGCGAATAAGGCGATATTCGAAAACAATGCTTCTACGCCGATACTGTTTCCATTTGTGATCGCACTGAGAAACTTTGCGTAAGGACCTTCAGGAGAAATAAACAGACAAGGAAAGCTGTCAATGTGGAGAACTTGTTAAACAAAATAATCACAAAACAGCCTCTCTAACATGTCTACAAAAAATAATGAGTTAAATTGTTCACATGGGCGCGAGTAAATTTGTGTTTAAAGAAGTAACATTTTAGTGAAATTCGAATGAATTATTATTTTTTAGTGAAATTCGAATGAATTATTATGTCGTCACTCTTTCTGTAGTGTTCTCTAATATTTCATGGAGGTCATTACGACAGTGAGACATAATGATCTGCTCAAATCTGAAAAAAAATGTTTAAAAACACGAACTAAATCTTGACTGATAATCTAAAAAAAAAACCCGTTTATTTGTTCGAGAGATAAAATGACCAATAACCTTACGTCATACGACTTTATACTAACCGGTATTATCAGCAGATGATAGCTTGTCTTCTTCTTGAGGAGGTACACCCTCAGAACCTGTCACATCGAGCATTCCTTCCGCATGGGGTGCGTCATCTTTACTCTGATCTTCAGAGGCAGCTCCTTTGGCATAATGATGTATATCAGATCAATAATACATGTAATAATAATTATACGTTCTTATATAGCGCCTAACACTAACTTTATTAGTCGTCCCTAAGCGCTCTACATTAAAGTTAAATCATAAGCATGTGTGGCATACGCGTAATGACATATGAAGGCAATAATTATTAATTATTCTGCCCTAAATGAAGACAACTATACGGGACATACATGACTAACTAATTGCGCTCATTATCACTATAAATCTATCAAATTATGGCTTTATAATTATCATCACATCAGAGAAAACTAGCGACTTTAACAAAACATTTGTAATCATCTTGGACCTAAAATTACTATATTTACATTCCAAAACAGTGCATCAAAGTGGATTATTTTGGTAGACGCGACCTTCAAAAACAATATATAATTGCTATTTGACAAACTACAAGCTGGTTTTATGAGACTGAAATAATAAATATCCATCGGGACAGGCGAGAGGAATAGAAGCCAGGCCCTCTTAACACAATAAATATTTACCCTTTTCAGACGGGTTAGAGCTTGTGCCTGTTGCTACGTCGGCTTCTGGCAGGTTAGTTGACGGCGGAGACCCCGCAGAAGGATCCACTTCCACCGAAGAGTCTCCTTCAGGGGCATCCCCCTGACTGTCAGCCACCAGACCCTTGGCTTGGAGTTCCTGGTATAGCTTCTGTACCGCCTCTTCGATCACCCGTTTCTCTGTTTTCCGATGTCGGACCTCCACGGTGACGCCGGTAGCTATGTCGGTGATACGGCAGTCGTGCACCCATCCATCGTCCAGACTATGAAGGCGGTAGTGAGTCTCATAGTCCAATACACGCCCGTCTATCGTCATCTTAAAGGTCAAATATGCATGTACAAAAATGGGTCATTATTAAATCCAGGCTGACACTTGAAAGATTCTGTGGCACGCATTGGCACGACTCGAGTCGTGTTAGTGCGCAAACTATTCGTGAGCTGGCGGGAAGTATTCGCAAACTCATAGTGACTGCGTACAATGTTGCGACGAGAAATTTGAAATGTTTAAAATTTTGGTCACGACGAAATGTCGCGACCAGGTCGTGAGCTATGCACAAACTGTTTGTGAACTCGTCAGGACGATGCGGGATGATGCATGCCAGTTGATGGCAGTGCGACCCATGCTGCGACTGTCACGAATTGCCCCAAATAGCTCCCTAGTCACCGATACCAAGTGTCGATGTTATCCAGGAGACACAGCAGGATACGGCACCGTACAAATTGCGCAACCTCTTTGTGCCAATGCGGGAAGTGTGCAAACTATGTAAAAGCAATGCGTGAACTCATCTTGCTACTTCGTGTCAATGTGGACACAGATGGGCACGCATTCGTCAACTATTCGTGACCTCGTCTTGAACTATGCACGAACTCATCGCTAATAGTGCGGGAGCCTACCAGTTCGTACCCCCAAAATGGCACGACTTGCAACGACAAAATCGTGGCCAAAAGTCGTGAATGTGTCAGTCTGGCTTAATTTTTTGTTTGTCGCACTTTTAATCCTTACACCAGGGAAGTGTTTCACCAAGATAAAATGGACTTTACGCACGACTTTACGTTCGACTGGTACCCCTTCCTGTGCGCAATGGTTCACATTATTACGCTCATTCAGCTCAAGAACTGATACCAGTCGAACGTAAAGTCATGCCTAACTTTAAGAACGATTTGGTGAAACACCTCCCAGGTTCACTATCTTGACTAGACACTAAACTAGTGAATTTCATTATGCCATTTCCTAATGTTTTCTATATTACAATTTCATAGCGGTCGGGTCCCCCCCCCTTCTTTTTTTTTTTTGGGGGGGGGGGGTTGGGGTTTGTTTTGTTTTGGGTTGAACACCCATAATGTACTTCGAACCACGATGTCGGATTGTGTATTGGTTATCATGACCTTGTGCGTTCTTTATGGTTATTCTTGCAAGTATTGATATTGTCGCAAAATACTGAAAGTATTATTCCTGATACTGATTGAATAGTTTCGATATTACACATACCTTTCCTCTTTGTTTACCAAAGTTCTTTATCGCTCCAGCAAGTCCTTCTATTATATTTTGGCCATCATCGTCATCTTTATTGAAAAAGGAATACAGAATGGCGTGTAATAATAATAATAATAGTAATTATGATACATCATTTTTGCATTGAGCTTATTAAATGCGTTTCTTAGTGCTTTGTATACATAATCAACAGTGAACAAACGACATAAACTATATACTTTAGGAATATAAAATATGTATACCAAGCAAGAGAATGATTAATTACTCATGTTTACAGACACATGACAAATAAATAAGCAAACATTCTTCAAATAACATTCAAAAGAGTCTGGAGACGGCGAATCCTGAATCTCGATGGACAGTCTGTTCCATGTATTTACTATCTTTTTATTCTGCCCAAGATCGTCACAAGTCCTGGCAAAATGTTAACACTTTACCTTGGATTTATCGGGAAACGATGGGTAAAATTGACGCCATCTTGTTATTATAATAATATTGGCATTTATATTCATTCCCTTCCCGGCACCAACATCATATCAGTGATCATGTAAACTCTGTCAGTATTAATCAGTAAGACCAATATTTCAACTGGTTACCTGCAAACTCTGTGGTAACATAAATTTTAATCGGGGCCATATAATATATAATGCATTATTTTCATTAATTAGCGATAGGACTTGATTGAAAATGGGTTATTCTACACAAAACAGGTGGATATTGTTTTCTTTTATGTTCTATGATAAAAGGATTAAACACTTTTTCTTCAACTTTTCTCTGAAACAATGATCTATAGCATTATAGAGCAACTCCTATGGCATGATTTCGTTGAATTTAATATTGAATTCTATATTTTTATGACTGAAAATGTTCTCTTATTCTTGCATTCTTTACCATTCCATGGATCACCGTGCCTGGATATCTTCTCTTTGAGGGAGTGCGATACCTTGTCATTTAAATGTTTCACAAAGTCCGGATTGAGACCTTGCGATAGGGCTGACAGGATGTGAGTAGCTGGAGGAAAATAAATGAAATGAAACGAATAAACAAATATAAATAAGTTATTGGTTAGACCTTATTTCTTCCTTTTAATGCCAGGCTGACACTTGCACGACTTTTGGCCACGATTTTGTAGTGACAAGTCGTGCCATTTTGGGGCACGAACTAGGAAGCTTCCGCACTGTTTATGACTAGTTTACGCATAGTTCAGTGGGTGGCATAGTTCAGGACGAGTTCACGACGAGGTAATTACGAATAGTTCACGAATGCGTGCCCATCGATATCAACATTGACACGTTTACGTATAGCTTGCGCATATATAGCTTGCGCATTGGCATGACGAGTTTCCGGAATACGGAAGGTGTCGTGATCCTGTTGCGTCTCCGGGATATCATCGACACTAGATATGGATGAATGGGCACCTTTTCTGGCAGTTCGTGACAATCATGGCATGATGCACACTGTCCCCCAATGGCAAGCATCCTCTCGCAACGTTCCGATTAATTTACGAACAGTTTGCCCATCGTTCACGACCCGGTCTCGAAATTTTGTCGTGACCAAAATTTTGAATATTTAAAAATTCTCATCCCGACATGGCACGCAGTCACGATGAGTTTACGCACACTTCACGCCACTTTACGACTAATTTGCGCACTGGTTCTTGAATAGACCGGTTTACTGATATATTCTGAATTTAATATGCACGTTTTCATGTGTGACTGCTCTTGCCAACAACCATATTTAAGTGGTATTCCTTAGACAGGTTAGTAACAATTCACTACAATACTTGCAATCCAGTTTGCAATATTACTTGTTGCTATGTCGGGCAAGCGTCGAGCTAGCTTTCGGATCGACACGAACAACCATTTGTTGTAACTTGTACAAAGCATGCATAAAATATTCAACTATCAGTAAACCCGCCTATTATATAGGTTTGTAATTTTCAAGCTTTGCTATAATTATGTGTTGTACTATAGCTGACATGACATGCCGAACAATAGTATACTTCTGTTTATGTATATATGTTTACAGCGTATTATTTTATTTTTAAATCCAACAGTTCAATAGTACACTACCCAAATATCATCAATATCAACAGCTCCTTTCGAAAATTAAGTTTTGTTACAAACTTCTAAATATATCACTTCAATTATTGCAGTTGTTTTCATGGTGAACTCTACTTGTATCAATAACAATATTTACGAATCTGCCAACTATTATTATCACTGGAGGCAGTTGGCTGGAGGTATGTAGTCATGAGGAAATCAGTTTACAGTCAAGAACGATGCAACACGATGGTATGTGCTTACCAAATACAACGAAGATAAACCGATATGCCGGATACACGTACACCGCCATTACGTAGCAGTAGAGCTTCTGCAAGATCCAATACACTGTAGTCAATGCTTGTCTACACAATGTAGACAGATCCAACAGAGGAGGTCAGTTCAGGTTGTACATGTTTTAATGTAGAGGTAGACATCTATAAATTCATGCCATATAAATGCATGCGACATGTAAACTGCTGTTGATACAATGCGATTTTTATAAATGATTCCAACAGTAACACCGTTCACTATTGCACATGCCCACTTCCTGAATAGAGGGGATTTCCCTCTTTCCGGGTGTAGCGTCTCTCCGTGGACGGCAGAACTGATAACTGACTTCGCGATACAGACGCATAGCAGTGTTCAAATCGTGCTGGGAGAGGGGATTTCAAATTCTGGGTGCGTGCTAGTCCAGACTCTGGTCGTGTTTTATCTTTCCCCTCTCCCTCTCTTTCACTCCTCCTATTCATGCACTCAACCCCGCGGACGGCGCTATCCCCGCAGATTCACGGCCCGAGGGAGAGAAAGTGAGCGGATGTCACCGTCTTGACCACTGGGGGCGTTTCTACTGGTTATCAGATAATTCACGTAAACAGTCCAGGCAGTGGACTAGGTGCGTGCATGATCAGGGGTGGGAAACAGAAATAAAGAGAGAGAAAGAGAGAAAGGCGATCCCAACTCAAGCTATGCTTTCAGGGTACTCGCCTCCTTGATTTAACTACTTTGTCATGTTATTTGCATTGTTTATGTCTGTGAAAAAGGAAATAAGTGTTTAATTCAATTCAAAGAGAGAGAGAGAGAGAGAGAGAGAGAGAGAGAGGAGGAGGAAAAAGGGGGGGGGGGGGGTTTGGGAGAGGGAATGTCCTCGGACATATATGCCTCGTGTGGATTTCTACTTTAATTATCTGAAAAAAAAGTTAAGTGATCGCATAATTTTCTGAAAGAGAAAGGTAATGATTATAACCCATCAGTTGCAGGAATTTGATGCAATCACACGTATCTTATATTACTTCATATACACTTTTCATGAGCGGCTGTTTCATTTGAGTTGTCTAAAATCTACAATCTCCATCGAATCAGAAAATACTTATTGGGTGTTGTTCAAAAGTTGCAAAATTGATCACAAGTTGCAGTTGATCGGAACGTGCCAATCAAACTCATCGTTTCACGCGCGTCTTGTTAAATGCGCATACCGAGCGCGAATGAAAATGTGCGTTACAATGTGCAAAGTTGCAATTTATTTCGGCAATCGATTTTGAGCAACACCCCGTGCACTTGTCTCCAGGCTTGATTATGGAGGGGGAATCAGTAAAGGGGACCTGGATAGGCTAGTACGTTTGCAAAATAGGTCTGCTCGAATCATATTTCAGCAACCCAAGTATTGTCATGTCACTCCCTTACTCAACGAACTCATGTTTCCAAAAGAATACATTACCGCACAATCGTTCAAACTTGTAAATCACTGTCTACGACAATTCCTCATTATATCTCCTCGCTCTTTCAACATGTTCAACAGCAGAAAACGTCATATTCTCTCCGTTCCCCCTGCGACCCTTCCATGTAAGATACCAAAGTCCAATAAACAGGCCGGTTTAAACTCTTTTCATTCCCTGGCCCCACGACTCTGGAATAGTCTCCCCGCATCTCTCCGCAACACCAAATCGCTCAACCTTTTCAAGAAACACCTAAAAACCAATTTTTATACTTCCTAATGTAGCTGAATGTATGTCTTTTTAAGCAGCGCTTTGTATCCTCTGGAAAAAGCGCTGTATAGATTAAATTATTATTATTAAAAGACTCCCGTTGCTATTGAAGTTACAAGAAGGTTGTATTCAACTTTGTGATCATACTGCATGCGTGTCTCCTTGACAGCGCAGACGTAGAGCCAGTGAAAATGCTCCTCTCGATTTACAATCGGTCGAATAGATTGATCTTTTGATTGATACAACTTTTTCTCAATACCGAATCATAAATAGTTGTTTCTCTCTTCTTTCTCCTCCATTACGTCTCTCTTTCTTTCCCTCGTCTGTAATATACCCTCATGAGCNACCCCCCCCCCCCCCCCCCTTTCTACTACTCGGTTGCATGTGTCTTTCTTTCAATCGTCTAGGCTATATACCCTCATAATGATCCCACTCTCGCTCGCGACCTCACCCCACCCTCATATTCTAGCTCCCCCATCTCCCCCTTTTCTCTCTCTCTCTCCCCCTCTCCCCGTCCCTCTTCCTTTCTCTATCTCTCTCTTCCTTTATCTCCCTCTCTCTATCTATCTATCCATCTCATTCTCTCCATCCACTCTGATCTTATTTTGACATCTCAATTAGTCTCTCTCTCTCTTTCACAATCCCGTGCACATGGTGCAGGCAACTCCCTTATCTGTTTACTGTCCAAACTAATTTCTTATGGCGTTCATGCGCCCATCACTCCTTTGTTTTGTATTCTTTTTAAATTGTTATCTATTCATTATCATAATCATTATTTACTATCATTTACCAAAATTATGGTTTGCTATACCCTCTGTCGTGGGTTCGAAATCCCATTAAACGCCATCTTCGAATCGAGTCCTCGACACCCTGCAGGATTGAATGAGCATGCAGAAGAAGAAATTTATAAGCAGAACTTTATTATGTATCAAAAGCCGACATGGGAGTACCAATTATAGTTACAAACAAATATATAAATTGTGTAGATGCATAGAATGATTTAGTGAATAAACAAAGTTTTGAGAATAATTCAGGCACTTTTAAACTAACTTCACATTATAAGGACAAAATTACTATTGCGTTTTTCCAAAGATTGCTTGATGTTTCTAAGCCGGTGCAGTCTCAATACAGCAATATTCATGTAAGGAATAATACCAAATGATATCAATAAAATGAATATTAGTAATGCCGATATCAAAACGACAGAGTGTCGAATTCAAAGAAAAGGAGATGACTTTCAAACATTTTGACAATGTCCTTTTTCTACTGGATTAGATGAAAGCATTTCCAACAGTATCTATCAAAGAATTATTTTTTTATAAATTCACCACTGATATCATTTGTAGAAAAGTGAGTATCCGAAACGTTCAGTTCTCGGAACATACCTCTGATTGAAACTGAATATATACGGTATATATGAATGGCACACATGTGTGTTAAGCTCATTTAATTTCTCCCAACCGAATCCTGATTCTTGTCCATCTACCGGTATCCTATTTCAACTTCTCATAACACAGAAATTATATTCTGATGTCTGACAGAAGCCGATATACATGTACCTGTACTGGTAGAATACTTGTAAGTGGCGTGACAGCTATTGACCAATTTAACATTCCAATGCCCACGAATATTTGGAGATGGGATCAAACAAAATACTTAATTGCATTGCACATATTATTCAGCCTCGCAATTATCGATGCCCAAAATGATTTTAATCAACTGTTCTTGTGATAGAATAATATGAAAAATGTATCTGACCCTGTTTTTTTTTATTCAATATTGTTCCTTTTCCATTTTTTTCTCAGATTGCAATACTTTAGTGGATGTTTAAAACATCACAGCAGATGTGGGATGCGTGCCGTGAGGGATCGCTTCATACCAAGCAAATTGCTTTACCGACTGAGCTAGTCGCTGCTTTCGACCGATTGACGGATTAAAGTGAAAAAAATAATAAATCAGAGTATCAAGTTGAGACTATTGAAACTCCTGATATCCTATAGAAGGGCCGATTGGTAAATAAAAGCTGATGAACGGTTCAGTCGGTAGAACGTGTGGCTTGGAATGAATTAGCGATCCATAATGGTGCCGGTTCAAACACCAAAACTTTTGTAAAATATTGCAGTGTCTCTATGAAAAGGGTACAGTGGGTATCATTAATGAAAAACAAACCCAATATTTCACTCCAAAAGTGCTCCCAGTGTTGCGTTATTATGCATCCGTGCAGGTGCAAAATTAATCCTTTTATTTTTCTTCTACATGTCTAGAACGAGACATATTGTCAAATCTTGATGCGATATTTCAGGCTCTTTTATATAAAAAGTATAATAAGTAAGTACACTTGGTGGCTGGACTTACAGAACCATCTAACACTTGTAAAGGGTCAATACGTGATGATGGTTCATGTATTATTGCTATATACACAGAAAATGTATCAACCATCATCGCAATGATCTTTGGTTTAAAGTTCATCTTTTATGATATTGTCTCTTTTGAGTCGTTCCATCAGCTTAACAACTGCGTGTTCGATGGCTCCCTGTTTACTCTTGTAGTGTTTAGCCTTTTCGCTGATTCCGCTCATAATGTCCCAAGCCGTGCCATCATATACCCATGGCTCTTTCAAGCTGTGGACACGCCCCTTCGCCTTGTACTTTATCACCCGACCTTGGATTTCAAACTGCAAAGAGCAAGGAGAATGAACCAAAACATAATTACTAATGCGTAGCAATTGCAACAACAACAAAAATTTGTAGTTCAATTAATTTCAACAACTGGTCGAACAATTCAGCTAACGTGATGAAAAAACCCATACCATCTTTATTTATATATTTATTTATTTTATTTATTTATCACGTTTTATTTCAAAAGGGTAGCCACATCAGTAATCAATGTACGGTTCTACCTGGGTGCCCTGTATAATAGGAAATACATTATGTAGACATATACAAACGCACAATTACATGAAAGAAACTTGCGGCATTCTTATACAAAGCATAAACATAACACCTAGGATAAGTTATCATATATCATTACAACATCATCACAAAGGACCACTGAACTGGCGTTCGACTTAATTTTAGAGAAATAGATTATATCATGTTAACCATATTCTAAGCCATTCTATTGCGAGGAAAGCCTCGAATTATCATAAAAATACAAATAATGCATATTCTGGAACGGTTGGCATCTCTGTGTTCGAGGAATGTTGATTATAAATGTAGTAAATGCTAACCCTTATAATTCTACCAGATCAGCGTCGTCGTTTCAAGTGTCTTTATCCAAACCCAGAACCGAGTACAAAAATGTTCTTTTTCTTAAGCCCCGGTCACATAGGACCGGCAACACGATTCATCCCGACTCGTTGTTCTGAGGCAGTTAACTGTGAATTAACAAAGAGTCGGGGTGAATCGTGTTGCTTCCGGGGTCCTATGTGACCGGGGCTTTACTAATTACTTTTAAACGCAGTTTATCTCGGCGTCTGGTTTTTCCAGTTTAGAATGTACTTTTATTTCATATCCCTCTGCTCCTCTTGTTCTCTTTCTTCTATTGTTACTTTGTGTCATCCTGGCCGCGTTATCGTCGTTATTGTATTTCAATTTGTATCTATTTTAAGTGTTATTTATTTGTCTATGTTATATTTGTTTTGTTATACCAATGATTGTAATGTATATATTGTGCAGCAGGGCTCCCCGGTAGAGCAGGCCTACACGACTTGAATGGTACTATCCTGCTTTTTTTTTTAATATAAGACAATAAATAAAATACATAAAATAACAAAAAGTACTAACCTGCCCTTCCTCATTAGCTAAAGCGTTGACAATACTGGAAATGGTAGTTACGAGCTTGGGATCTAAGGCCATGCTGCTGTCGATTTGGGTACCTGGAAATTAGGATTAGATATTTGACATTTTTGATGGTCAAACTGGTTATCTGTTAACACTATGGAGTGTGATATCAATTGCATTCAGAAGTTTCGCTTCCTTTGTAAAGGATGAAAATTGAACTCTGAAACAGACTGGCGGGAAAGGATGCCCTTGAGAAATACAAGTGGTTACCTTCTTTCCCTCTCCCGAGTTGTCTCAAAACCTCTCCTATAAGGCTTTTTTTTTCCAATTTCAATTCAATTCAATCTTTAATTAAATCACTGCAGCCATGAGGTTGAATTGTAAAAAAAAAAAAAAAACACACACACTTAAAATACATAACATCACATTATCGTCATTATGGCTTATTTTCCGTTGACGTTTGAGGAGTAAACTGGAAAACTTCTTAAAGTAGTTAACAAACGAAAAGGAGTACATTTAGTGTTAAATAATTTTGAATTACCTGCAAAACAGCATACAGTCAGTAGAGTCACAAGTGAAAATGTTGTCATTATTTCATGTCACAGACGATGGACCTTATGTTCGTCACCAATTAATGATCAGGCTATAGAATAGGTCCAGGNCAACTTCCACTGAAGCCTTCGAAAGGGTTATATGCACACAAAAGAAAGTATTTCCCCGATTTATACGGTGTATTTCTGTTCAACATTACTCAGCAGAATAAGAGGAAGGAATTTCCTTATGTGTACATAATAGAGCTATGTATCCACAACACACTGCTTGAAATGATTCAATAAATAGACATGTCCAATGAATGAAATGTTACAATAACAACCTGACTCCTTGAGTGTGGCAATTATTTTCTCAGATATAAAAGGCATAAGAAACAAAGAAAAGAATGAGCGAGCGTACAACTTGATTTACGACAACAATGCACTTGCACCTTACTTACAATAGCGTTTGCCCTCATAGTAGTTTGGATAGCTTTAGAGGACAAAAAAGGTAAATACATAAAATAATTCAAAGCATGTAGAGGAAGACAGTTTGCCCTCTAAATTATGCTGGGTGGTTCCTTCTGCAAGTGTACTCTCCTTGACGTTATGAAGTAAATAACACGAAATAACTCGAAATAACTCGAAATAACTCGAAGGATTCCGAAACCGAAATGCAAAAAAAACAAGCCCTAAAATCAGGTTTTTGTTTTACATGATCGAATTTGATATAAAACAGTTCTTTCAAGATTTTATCCACATAATCACCTTTTCGTACATGTAAAATATGTTGTATTCGTGATTTCCCTCGTGGTTCTTCTTTAAATTAATTTCAACAACTGGTCGAACAATTCAGCTAACGTGATGAAAAAAAACCCATACCATCTTTATTTATATATTCATTTATTTCATTTATTACGTTTTATTTCAACAGGGTAGCCACATCAGTAATCGAAGTACTGTTCTACCTGGGTGCCCTGTATAATAGGAAATACATTATGTAGACATATACAAACGCACAATTACATGAAAGAAACTTGCGGCATTCTAATACAAAGCATAAACATAACACCTAGGATAAGTTATCATATACCATAGATATATGACACCTAATAGAAGGAACGTAATTCTGACTCTAAAGGTTGTGCGGCGGTATTCTGCGATGTGGTTGGTCCATTTTTGCCCAACATTAGCATAGATGCAAAGTTGCCAACGGTTCCTGAATTTACATGAGGTCAAAATTAAAATGTGAATAATGCACCAGCTGAACAAAATTGACAGAAAACATGAAAACAATAACCAAAGGAATTAGAAACACTTGCACAGGATTAAATGTTTGTATTGAACTTAGCAAGCCTACGGGTCCCAATTTCAAAAGCATTGCGAAGGACCATTGAATTTGACTTAATCTTCGGGAAAAAAATATATCATGTTAACTATAATCTAAGCCATTCTCTTGCGATGAGAGCCTCGAATTATCATGAAAATGCAAATCATGAATATTCCGGAACGGTTTGCATCTCCGTGTTCGAAGAGTGTTGATTATAAATGTGGTACTAACCTGCCCTTCCTCATTAGCTAAAGCGTTGACAATACTGGAAATGGTAGTTACGAGCTTGGGATCTAAGGCCATGCTGCTGTCGATTTGGGTACCTGGAAATTAGGATTAGATATTTGACATTTTTGATGGTCAAACTGGTTATCTGTTAACACTATGGAGTGTGATATCAATTGCATTCAGAATTTTTGCTTCCTTTGTAACGAATTAAAAAAAAGAAACCGAAAAAGGCTGGCGGAAAAGGATGCCGGGGAGAAATAAGTGATATCACCGTACCTTCTTTCCCTTTCCCGAGTTGTCTCAAAACCTCTCCTATAAGGGTTTTTTTTTCAATTTCAATTCAATTCAATCTTTAATTAAATCACTGCAGCCATGAGGCTGAATTGTAAAAAAAAAAAAAGCCACACACACACATACTTAAAATACATAACATCACATTATCGTCATTATGGCTTATTTTCCGTTGACGTTTGAGGAGTAAACTGGAAGTGAAAATTTGGATTTGCTATGAAAGGTTTCAAAATGATTTGTGGAGGGGCGTCAAATGCCGTTTACCCATGACGCCCCCTCCAAAATTATTTTGAACCCTTTAAGACCCGATACAAACGAAAAGGAGTATATTTAGTGCTAAATAATTTTTAATTACCTGCAAAACAGCATACAATCAGTAGAGTCACAAGTGAGAATGTTGTCATTATTTCATGTCACAGACGATGGACCTTATGTTCGTCACCAATTAATGATCAGGCTATAGAATAGGTCCAGAAGGGCTCCGTCACCTCAGAATGCACAGTGTTGTATTTGGCCAGATCCTGTGATATCTTTAAATCAATTCAATTAAAAATTATGGTAAAATCTCGGGAGAAAATTGTAAAATGAAATGTCATAATACGTCCACGTTTCCCAGCTCATCATCTTACGAAAAAAAAAAGTATAACATCCCCTTTCGTTGTTTTCAGTTTCTTGTAACATGTAAGCCTATGGGAGTGTGTAAAAATCGCAAGACACAGCTCACAACCTTTTTAAAAGTTCTGTGGTGCCTGTAACCCCCCCCCCCCCAGGTCCACCCAAAGATTCGCGCACTTTGTTTCAAGAGCATTTACAACTTTGGGTTACGTGTTCATATATCATGCACTTTTCTGCAAATAGTTTATTACATATTGTTTGAAAGAAACTTTTTTTTTCAACCCTTTAACGCAAAATTAAAAAAGAATTGTCATCAATATATAGGCCTAGATATGTTCAGGAACAGTCATCTGGTCATTGATTCAACTTATTGCATTTTTTTTCTTCAAATATTCATTCATGTGTCTGAAAAATATTAAAAACAAGAAGTTATAATATAGGTTTACAGTCGAGATGTGCATGATATATGTCATACCATGAGGCACAAAAAATATGAAAAATCATCGTGGTGTGACTATTATTGACATGACATAACTCTCTCATTAACTGGCCAATTTTCTTCAAAATTATGATCTGTTCGTCTGATTTTTGTTTTAACAAATTTAGTATGACCCATACCCAGAGCCAGCCTTTTCGAGCACTATCATTTTAATACCAGGGGTTGCAGAAAGGTCATGAGAATTGCGTTGATTGATCCCTGATTTGACATTTCCAATTTTACATGTCACTAAGTTTTCACATCATTTTGCATAAGAAAATGAAGGGCTAGGTGACCTATGTCCTATGTGACAGCTCTAGCGGCTTCCAGGTTCTGTGTACTGTATTCCCTGAGTAATGTTTAAAATGTTAGATTGTCATATAAGATCTATCAAATCAAAGATTCACGATTTATGCAGCTCTATCGCAAAAAGTTCATTTCTAATCTAGGCAAAACATATGGTCTTCACTTTCGTATATTTTCTGTTGTTTGGGGATTTCTATTTCTTTTTAATTTATATATTTCCTGAATGATTTAATATCATTGCACGCATAAAACCACAAACATATTAGAACATAAAAATCAAATAAATAAATAAATAAACAAACAAACAAACATGGATCGACACAAAACCGCAATCCTCATTTGTTTTCTAGCTACGGACATGAAACCCAGATAATTTCCGGGTACGCGCAGCCTGTACTCGTGTTGAATGGTGTTGTACGTTATAAATACTTACATACATGTACGAGCAAAGCACTATAAGAATATCCTCGGACTACAGACATTATCATATTATATCTTGTCAGTGTCATATTGTATGTATTTAGCTGTGCAAAATGAGTCATTGCGCAGAGTGTGAGCAGGGAATTGTTCCCTGGTATGAGCCATATCCTCTTCCGCGATGTAGCTACGATTCCTATATTCACGAAATGCTAGAAGGGGAGGGATATTGGTTTCCCGATACTTTTGTGGGTAATAAAGTGATATATCAAACTTACCTTAGTCTAGAGCTCCTACTTTCCTTCATAGAGCAGTTATAATAGTCCCGTGCTCGAAACTTTCAGAATCTAACCAAACTACATGTATAACTATATATACTTCACGGAACGACCGCCACATCCAGTGTTTGGTATTTCCATGCAGTGCTTCACGCTTTATAACCATCTACTGGGGTATTCCCCGACCAAAGGTCACGTCATACCATTACAAACAATACCCTAGCTCTGGTCTATTGTGTAATTTTAACTCGCTGAGGTCGGTGGGAATCCCACTCAGGATGTGAAGCAATGTGGTGATGACGGGTTTTTTTTTAAATATTTACTCATTCCATTATATGTCAGCACGGTTAAATCATAAATACAGAGACAGGTCGGTAAATCACAGAAGGGGGGGGGGGGGGGGGGCGCTTGGCGGACAAAAAAAGAAAAAGATCAGAGGCCTATATTCCATGGGCGAACGAAGATTTTAACAAGGGGGGGGGGGAGGTCATACAAACAATCATAACAAAAATAATAATGGATTATGATGTCGCTTAATTAGCTTCTCCCCTGTAAAATAACGTAAATTTGGCATTACTTTCTGTCACCATGATCCTTTATATGGAAGAATTCTTTTCGGTACATGTATCGTCATCTACTATACTAAGAACTGCGGATCCTCCCCTCCCCTCCCCCCTTCTGTCTTTTATTTTTTCTCTCCCTCTCTATCTCTCTCTCTGTCTGTCTGTCTCTTCCCTTCGCCTCATTTTCCCATTTCTTTCTGTGTGTGTATGTGTGTGTGTCTCTCTCTTTCTCTCTCTCTCTCTCTTTCTCCGTCTCTCACGCCATTCCACCATTTCTCTTGGTCTGGTCAGCATCACACTTGGAAAAAATGCTATGATTATTGAGAAAGGATATTTTTTTTGACAAATTAAAAAACAATCCGTCCCGAGCATTCGCGTGCTGTCAATGAATGCAGAAAACTGAAATGGACAAAATCTGAGAATTATTATGATAGAGTGTCTGTATTCTCCATGCATGAACCCTCAAAATTCCCCCTTTGAGGACCTGACATTGCATAAGATACTTAGATTCAAAATGAATAGGGAGTCGTATGTTTGTAAATGACAGTTTCTGTGCAAATTTACCAACGTTCAAATTTAAAACTTTTGATATCTCTTTGATCTCTGGGGGGTGTTTCATCAAGATTTGTCGCAGCCACAATGTGTCATATTGCGACAGTTCCCATAGCAACTGTCAGCGATAGTGCTTTTCATCCAATCACAATCAAGGAATTTGTCAGCGCTGACTAATTGTCTCTGCGACAAATCTTTATGAAACACCCCCCCCCCCAAGATTATAAGATACTCATCCAAAAGTTGACATTGGGTGACTTATACAGTCTAATGTCGTTATAATGAGGTCGTTGGGACCAGAGAAACCACCTCTTTATATTGAAACCTTGTTACTTCAGAGCCAAAATACAATATAATGCAAAGAGATGGGACCAGAAAAAAATACCTTGTTGTAACAGGAGCTCGTTATATTATAACAAGGTTTGACTGTACAAGATTTCAAGACTTTACCCTCATATATGGGTAAATATATGGTTGGCAACATTTTCGCCAATTTAGGTTATTCTATTGGGAATCACATTTTTGCATTCATTCTCCCTAAATCTTGAAAAATGAGACACCTGTTGTCCAGGCTTATTCAATCAATTGAAAATGTGTCATCATAACGTTGTTTAGAAAAGAGGCATATTTTTAGAAAAAACAAACAAAACAAATTACATGAAGAGTTTTCTCCATGTGGGTGTTGCTACAAAGTTGCAATTGATCCCAAATCAACTGCAAATCAGTAACAAATGGTAACGAACATATTAATTTGCGAATTGTCAGAGGTTTTCACATGACATGTTTGAAACCATGGTTTTGATTGACACTTGCCGATCAACTGCATACAAATGATCGCAACTCTGTAGCAACACTCTCCTAGAATATCCCAAGGAAAAATAAACAATTACAAAACATTGTAATTAATATTAATCAGCTCCACAAATTCTCAAAAATTGATTCTTACACAAATTGAATATCGTTCTAGCAAATAGCATATTTAATTTTTCTGTATTCAAAGCAAGGACATCATCATAATACAATTACATGTATGGAAAAGGCAACACTTTGATTATTGTATAAATCATCATTAACGCCATGCCATATCAAGAAGTGGAAGAAAATAACAATAACGAAATATTTTCTTATGAATAACAAAAATAAATATTGCAGCGAGATATTTTTCTTCCTATCATTTGATCAAGAAAAGTAACTTTAAGGAAACAAGAACATAAGCAACAAAAATACATAATTATGTATTTTATTCTTGATTAATACAAGCAAATTGAATTTTTAGTTAAACATTAGAAATACAGCGGAGAATACATACAATCTGACAACAAATGTATGCATATATGCATTTTACATAAATTCATATGCATCAAACATGTATATGTTAGATTGTATGTAATCTTCACTGTAGGTTTTGAATGATTGTATTGCATTATTATTTTGATCAAGACGAGCATTGAAATTTCTAAAACATAATGTCTCATATCAGAAAAGCTATGTTGTGTACTGGAAATTTCAAATGAAACGAGTAGTTCCAATCTCATATTTTCAAAGTCATTAAAACATAAAGGTACAATCGCAATGTTCAGAAGCACCACATATACATTTTTGTGTAATTCAATGAATTTCCTGTAATCCATACAAAACACAGAAATGATGAAATGTGTATGCCTATCCCCAATCTAAATACACTCTACAGCAAAAATTCACATCATCATCATCCGTCAGTCACCAGATAATCCTAGCAAGGTTTTGAAGCATTCTGAAAACAAAATTAAACAAAAATAATCAAAGATATTTGTGTACTCAAAGGAGTATCCTCATGATCGCCCTTTGAGCACTTCAAGAAAACCCTCTTCCATCCTCATAAAAAGTCTGACATTCCAAAATGGTCAAAGAAGATGAGTAATTAGATTTGTCAGCATATGAAAACACAGGTTGATTCTTCCTACTATAGGGTCATTCACACCTTTATCAAAGTGTGAGTGTGCATTTATAATTATCTGGAATTAAATCTATTTATTGTATTCTGATGTCATGTCTCTTCTAAATAAAACTTGGAATCAATTAAATTTCAAAGAGTGGGTGATTTAACAAAAGAAAAGATTGATGTGAAAATCATTAACAACAGTCAACTTCTTCAGCAGAAACATTTTACCAAATGCAAAACTGATACTTCATAATGAAACTTCTTGTTCAACAAATAGGCTTATCAGGAATTTTACAAGATGTGACTTGGTAAAAAATGATAATACACTCTCTTCATTCTTTCTTCCAAATCTTATTTCCATAAGAAGCAAATAACAATCGGTTCATACTAAAAATCTCAGTATCTGTCCTTCACCTGGCTCAAGAACAGTATTGTGATATTACTAGTGCAATCAATCTCATTCCTTTAATACGGACCACACACAGCATACATGGGAATATGCCAGTATACAACAGCACATATTAATCTTGAGCTAACAGCAGGCTTAGAATTGGCCTAAGGCAACCAAAGGTAATGGCAGTGGGTACACTCTTTGCTTGCCTTGGTGTCCTTTATGGATTCCTTATAGTTTTCTATTGTTTTGCGTTGAGTAGAAAAGTGCCCTCATCTAAATTGCTTTGTATGTGATGCCCTGATGAAACTCTACATTGTATTTCGAGGCTGGGAACAGTGCACAATTAATTCAGATTTATACCCGTACACTATAACTTTTTAGCAGCGAAACGTTTTGTATCCATCTAGATACTGAACTCATTTGATTGAGGCCCATCTTTAAGACTAATCCTTCAGTGAAAAGTTATCACCGTACATACACTCAATAATATCATTGAATAGCATTTGTAAAAGCTATGCTATACATTTTGATGTCATTTTCCCAAAACATCCTGAAAAAAAATGATGTCCTGATGCGGTGAGTCAACTGCAAAGATTACCACTGCTTTATAAAAGGTGAAAAGGGAAGTATGAAAAAGATCAAACAAGAAAACTCCACTCAGGATCAAAAGTTGACACCTCAATTTTTCAAATCCCATAAGAATTAGACATGTACTATTGAGTTTCTAGCGATGAAATAAGTTTGCTCTTATAACTCATATGTTTTATTACTGCTTGACTGTTGAATTAATACTGGGTTTCTCCTATAGTTGATAGGCTTTCTTCAGCTTCTTGAGATCATCTTCCTTACAAACATCTGGCTTGGATGAGATCATGTTGATACATCTCTGCACGTCTGCAGTGAACAACAAAAGAACAATAATAAACAAAAGACACTAAAGAAAACATTCGTCTCGCCTTATGTCATGATAAATGTAACATGGAATTTGTTAAGAGGGGGAAAACAGGAATGCCGGGATGAACAGGGACAAAAACTTAGACCATCAAAGATTCCTTTTTACTGACTCGGTGGATAACTCTATGAACCCTGAAATGGGACATATTTTCCAACATATAGGAAAACATAAACAATAAGTGAAAGGAAATGTGACATAAACAGCTAGCTGTAGAAGCTTTTTTCCTCTTCACCGTGGCATCCCATTTTGCTCCATTTCATGGTACAGTGTTTCTACCCTACCCCATGAAGTTATTTTATAAAAACTTTTTAAAGAAATCATCATGGGTATGGCCCTTATGACTATTCGAGCTTTAGATGGCCTTTGATGACATATTCACCATCTTGCATCTGGTATTTGTTCCCGGTGTGAACAATATTGATGAATAAATCTAGCAAAATGAGAGAAAGTACAACGAAAACTTCAGCATTTTCGTAAAACACCAACCAGCAGTTAAGCAAAATTGATGACCACTTTTCTTCCAGAACTTCATTCAGACAAGAAAAACAAAATGATTTTTTTTTTTTTGAAAACTGAAACCTCCTTTTTAATTTATGAGGGCTCTTTTTACATTTCTCACCTGAAAAGTAACCCATACAATATATTTTACAGGGGCTATTTTGGAGCTCGTGGTGGAAATTTCTAAGGTTTAGAGGGCTAATTGTCCTTTGCCTATGTGTTTTTTCCTGCTAAAAAGCATAAGATCATTTCTATGAAGACTGAACTGCTTATGAAGAAGTGAACATGATGAAACACAAGAAGAAAGATGGATTATAAGTATTTTCTTACTATCTTTATCCATCTTAGAGAGGAACATAGTCATTGTCTTGAAGCGATCCACACAACGTAGCTTGTTGAGTAGCTGCCATGTGAATGCAGGGTCTTCCTCAGCGAGGTGGTTGGCAGAAGCATTCAAGATCTTGGACAGCATCTCTCCATCGAGTTTGTTGCTTAGAACTAAATAGTATAAGAAAGATAATGTAAATATACATGATTTACTTACTATGTGCAGTAGCTTTGAGACTTTTGAAAAGAAGGGGTGAGACTTTTGAAAAGAAGGGGTAAGACTTGCAGTGGACAATCCTTAACTTGGACAGTTGTTCATAGAACTAACTGTTCCCAATATTCAAACTTATGGAGACAACTATGTTAACATAATTCACTCATTTCAACCTATTTTGATACATCCTCAATTACCATTTATTGAGAAGAAGTTCACTAATTTCTCTGAAGGTATTTTTATCAAATTCCCTGCCTGGAAAAAGTGAAACTAATTCTCCAGGTTTCCAAGGTAGAGAAGGAGCTCTTAGAAATAAATATAGAATCAATTTAATATACCTTTCCATTAAAGGTTCATCAAATTCAATGTTGAAAACCTTAATATTGTTTTTTTCTCAAATTTTTTGATCATCATCCATTTGATTGAATTACATGTAAACATGCAACAATACTGTTTTCAACCCTATAAAATGATTTGACTCGAAAACACACACATCACACCTTTCTAAAATGATAATGTTTTACTGCTGTGAATAAGCACTTCAGAAATTGCTGGACTTCTTCATCAACATATATGTCAGTGAAATCTAATCTCTTGGAACTCTTCTAAAATTTGCAATGTTATAAGTCGTTGATTACTGGTTAAATTGCAACCAACATGAGAGAAATAGGACTTCACTTTTCTTACCCTTTGGAATATCATTTGGTTGCACTTGTTTCAAGAGTTTGGCATGTGCTTCAACATTCTTTCTCTTCTTGAGTGACGTCCATTCTTGCATGAATTCATAGGCAGTCATCTAAAATGGGTTAAAAATCGAAAAAAATAAAATCTGCAAAACAAACCATTAACTCATTTACTTATTCTTAGATTTTGGTAATTGCATAAATTGGGGAGGGGGGGGGGATGGGGGTCGGGTCCAAGTATGTGCAATTGGTGTCACATGCATCTTTTTCATATCCACATTGTGGAATAAAAGAGTGTAGCTTCATTTTGAACCCGATACATACCTGCCAACCATGTCAGAAAAGAAATACATGTAGGAACACATAAGTTAAAAAATTGCAAAAATAGGAACAAGCCATTTAAAATGATAATTTTATCCCATCAAAAATGGAAAATGTTCCTATATAATAGGATCAGTTGGCAGGTATCCTGATATTGCATCATTGATTGAATGAATAGTGACATTATTTACATATTCACAAAACCAAGGGGCCATGGAAAGGAAATTAAAGCTTGGATATTATCCACATTTTCTTTATGAAACTATGAAACACTGACATACTGTATACATCTTACAAATAAATAGAGCTCCCAGGGCCATGGAAATGCATGAAAAAACTTGGATATGACCAACATTTTCTTTATCAAATACTGACATGCTCTATACATCTTACAACTAAATAGAGCTCCCATATAAACTTTACCTTCTTAGGCGTTGCTACACCATTGGTAGCAGTTGAAGTCTTGTTTGCTTTCTCTCCTTTCCCTCCTGCACCAGCCCCATCCTTCTTCTTGTTCTCTTTCCTCCCTGTGTCCACTGCTCCCTTCTCAGAATTTGGAGGTGGGTTTGCTGGTTTAGGATGACTTCCTGGTTGAGAGACTGAAGGACCTTTGTTTTTTGTGGATGCCGGCTCCTGATTGGGGTAATGAATTATTGATGAACGGTTATTTCAGGCAATCATGCATATGTACAAAGCTAAACATGATCCAATCAAACACACATTTCAAGTCGGTGTTCAACTCATGCTTCACTTATGAAACTAAATCTCTCATCGTGCAAAGGATGAAATAATTAATCTGAATGTTAATACCCTGACAAAAGGTATTGTAAGGGTGATAATATCATTAGGAGGGGAGATAATGCATGATTGCAAACTAAATATTTATTCCTCAACAAATTTGCCCTATAGCCCAAAAATGAAAAAAAAAATTTGTGGTCCGGTCCACCTCGACAAATTCATCATCTTATAATCTCCATGTCAAGCACAAAAAGCATGAGCACAAGTTGGCAAGCAGGGCTAAAGGGGTTCCATAAGTACTTGTACACATGATCATGCTTATCTATGATTTGACTCGCCATCACTCACCCCGTCTTCATCACTGCTTTCATACACTTCCTCTATCTGCATTCTCTTGCCTGATTTCTTCTTCTTGCTTCTTCCTCCGTTCTCTTCACTTGTCTTTGTCTGAGAGCTCTCCTGGGCAGCTTTGCTCTGCTTATCCCTCAAATCCTTGAAAACAGTAAAACAAATGAATCAGATCTTAAGTTTTAATTCCCTTCAAACTTCATTAAATAAAATGCAATCTCCTTATGCTAGATCAACATTCCCTTGACACATATTCTCCTGCTTAATCCTATAAATGATACAACTTCTGCTTTCGGTTTCCAGAATTAACATGTCTATTATCAGCATTGATCTGCAAAATGAGCTGTTTCATTGTTTCACCATTCCATATTCTGGCAAACTTGATATAAAGTGGTATTGGTTTAAATATCTTGGCATAGGAAAGAAACTTTGCAGGGCCCATCTTATGTGGAATTCCAGGCAAATGTAGGCAATATGAATCAAAAGCCATTTTGATTTACTTTGAGCAACTCAATCAGATAACTCACATCTTCCCTCTGCCTTTTCTCCCTTTCCTACCTTTTCTCTCCTCCCTCTGTCTCTCCCCTCACTCAGTATATAAACCACTCATCAATGCATCTGTCATAAGCTATACAACTGCATTTCTTTTGTATCCTCTGCAACCCTCTTGCAATTATTCCTAATCTTCCAACCCCAATATCTCCCTTTCTCTCTTCCTACTAAATCTTAGTAAACAGTTACCTTTCTCCATGCATCTTTCACAAGTTCTAGTTCCTTCTTGGCAGGGACTTTGTTTGGGTCTATTTTGAGCAGTTCCATCAGATCCTTCACACCATCCTGATATCTGCCCAACATCTTTACAAAATAAACAATAGTATGCAAAATTCTTTACTAGGGAGAAATGACTCATGTACTCCGATATATTTGATAATTACTACAAAAGTAGCAATGCTGATTACAATTCTTGCCTTACATCTGTGAATAATTCATTGACACAATTCACCATATTTTGACTGGATTTGATATTTTCGATTGAATCTAATCTATCAATTAATCAATCAAAATGAAAGCACAAAAGTACATACAGTGTAATTCTAACTTGAAGTGTGATGCAATAAAAAACACTCCTCCCGGAACTTGATTGTACTAAAAATTTTATACAAGCACCTTTGACATGTTCAAGTAACACGAGCAATTACTACCAATTAGAAATCCCTAGGATGAGTCAATACCGAGTGTTTAAGAAAAAAGATGAACCATGAATCAGCTTTCTCGGAGCAAGAATAGATACCAATGATAGTGAAGAGAATTTTAGTATCTCAGAAGCAAAAAAAAATAGTTCTTGAGGAGTTGCTCACCTTCCTTGCTTGAGCTCTACGATAGAGAGCTTTGATGCTCTTTGGATCTCTATCTAGTGCTTCACTGCAGTCTTCAATTGCATCCTCTGGCTGGAGATTAAAATTAGGTAAAACAGAGAAGAAAAAATGAGATTCAGGCATGGCAATTAACAACCACACATTTTTGCTAGCATTTAGTTTTTGAGAATCAAAATACAATTTTGCTGACTCCTCCAGGGTGCTACAAGAATTTTTTGCACCACTTGCCTGACAGCACAAGTGGCTTCTCAGATTAATGGCCCAAACACAATTGCTAATGCCTTTTTGGGCAAGTGACTATCCTATTTACTTGCTCAGTTTTGTTGCGCTGTGCATTTGGGCAAGTGGGTTTGTAGCGCCCTGTCCTACAATTCTATATTCAGTTTTAAACCTTTAGCCATAGCAAGAATTACTAAAATTGTCTAAGTTCATTGGCCCTGTACATTGTATAGTTCAAGATACAAGCAATTAAAAAAATGATAATTATGAAGCGACCGAGTGGTCTCTCTCTAATACAAAGCACCATGCATGGATAAACATACATAGGGAGCTTTGACAAGTAGACTAATTCTTATGTTTGCAAAACTAATCAAAATGTCATTTTTTTTTCTTCTCATCACTCATCATGAATACAGAGAATTTGTCAAGTTTTGAGTAAAAAATGTTTTTACCAATTCAAGTTTGAGATAGCACATAGCTCTGTTGGAATAGCTGACGGCCTGGCTCGAATCCACCTCTATACTACGTGTATAACAAGCGATAGCTTGGCTGTAAGATCCCTGAAAGGTAAACAAAAAAGATATTATAATCAGTAAGATGCTTTCTATCAATCTCCTCATTGAAAGAGGTTCCTTTTGTCAAAATGCATCAAAATATGAAACCATTAATTAAAAAAGGTACAGAATTTTGCAGATGACTAGTTGTCCATTCTACACACAGCTTATTTGATTGTCATAAAACTTATGTGGAAAGGTCCTCCGGTTCAAAGTTTTGGTTTCCCTCAAATATCAATGTTCCGGGCTTGTGTACATATTTGTTTGAATGACCCATGAATGAATCATAGAATATGATCCTTCTTCCTAAAAAGGGGCTGACTTATTCATCAAATATCAAAATGAAAAGATCACTAGAAAATGTTCAAAAAATTTAAATGCAGGTGAAAGCAAAAGTAGTTGTTACATAACAGTAAGGAAATTCTGGATATTTTCAATGAAAAAAATCTTAACAACATTGATGAATGAGTAAGAATACCTTCTTCACAAGGTCATTTCCCTGAGTCTTGAACTCTTGGAACCTCTCCTCCTTACTGAGAGCCTTTGGTTTATCCTGGGTACTCTTCGCCTTCCCAGGTGATGGTGAAGATGAAGGAGATGAAGGCTTGCTGCTGGCTGCAGTCTTCTTAGATGAGGGCCCATCTGATCCTGCAGTGGGCGGAGCCGCCTTCTGGGAGGTGGGCGTGGCAGCTGCAGCGGAGGATGGAGGAGGGACCTCTGCAGCAGAGGTTGCAGTCTGTGCTGAGCTGCTTTTTGCAGGTAGATCTGGGTAAAGAATGATGAAATAGACGATGGGGACATAAGTTAAGCATTTATAAAGTGCATTTTGCAAAACCAGCCATCTTCTATCCTTTGGACAAGACCATGATAATCACTTACAAAAAGTAATGTTATCCATACCTTTTGCAACTGCACATGAATTATTTGTAGAATTGTTTTCCCAAATAATAGATCTAGAAAACAAATGATCAAGAAATGGAATCATAAATCTATTAACTCCTTTGAATAATGTATTTTGTCAACAAAGGTTTAACAACAAAAGGCAACCATTTATCTATAATGTAAGTAATTTCACAGATAAGTTTTAGTAAATAGTTCCTGCAAAGTAAAACACCTCATCAATTAAAATGTTTTAGGCAAATATCATATACTAAATGAAGTGTGCACCCTATCAAACTGTAAGAAAGGAAAGAAATACCCCAAAATCTCAAAATGTTAGAGAGATTCTAGTATTTGCAAACGATAGAATGAATCCAGCAATGCTTACCACTAACTTTATAACTGTAAAATTAATACCATTGTTGGAAACTGTAGTTTTCACCATACACAGCTGCAGAGCCCTTTTCTGGTAACATGGCAGGCATACACACACAGGCATGCAAACACAGGTGTTCATTTTTGCCAGCATTTAGATCCAATATCATGTTTGTTTCATACTTCATTTTCTATACTTCCTCATCTCAACTGTCATTACACAATGAGATGTTCTTATGATGTAGTACAGCACACCTCTAATGTCAACAAATAGCTGTAAATAGTAGATGTTGTACCTTTTATCGTTATCGTTTCCTAAACCAGAAGACTATTCCCCTGTGGAAATAGATTGATATCGTTTGATATCACCAACAGTCGGTGGCAAGAATTTACCTGCTGTCGTAGATTTAGCCTCCACTGCAGTAGGCAGAGTCACAGTCTGACTGGAATCTGTTGTCATGGTAGAGGTGGTGGTAGAAGATGAGTTCAAATTAGATGTCACATAGGATGGCCAGGGAATGCTAGGAGCCTTTGGTTCAGATGGCAGCTTGTCTCTCCAATCCTTTCCATGCTTATCCTTCAGAATCCCAAGCATTCTGTGTACAGACCAGAGATAATATAGAGTTAACGGACAGCAAAAGAGAAAGAAAAAAAAACGCAACTGAAGAAAGACAAACTTTGTACTTGTTTATTTATTGTCACTTACAATGGTCTACAAAATCACATTGCAACCACAACCGAATCAAGTTGAAGAAAATATATTCACACCCATAGGGTGTTTCTTGAGCCTTGCGGCAAGAACTAGCGGTCAGTGCTGAGTAATCCAGTGAAACCCTTGATTTTGATTGGATGAAAAGAAATCTCTCCAAATGTTGATTATGGAAACTGTCAGATAATGAGTGTTCATCACAACAAGCTGGAAAACCCTCCTGGGCACTGAAGGTACCATCAATACTGATCTCCCGGAATTTAAAATACAGTAAACTATAATTCAATTTTGAAACCTTTAACGTAATAACAACAAAACAACAATTTTAAAACAAATGAATTCAAAATATGAAAGTGGTAATAAACATAGAAAACTAAATCAATTCTACATTGATTACTAGAGGAATATTAATCACCTGCTGGCTCCATTCTGTGCATTGGTGTTGTAGAGGTCATAGTTCATTGCTGACTTGAAGTCTATGTATGCATTGTCATACCTGTTCAAAGAGAAACAATAAATATATGCCACATATGTTCTTTGTTATTGACTTACTAATACTTGTCAAATGAAATAAAAATTAGATTGCCTTCAAAAGACCTAGAATTTTCTAATCCTAAAGATTAGGATTCATGTTTATTGTGTGCATTAAAAAAAATGTACCTTCTGAAATTGTTTTGAAGTTTTCAATAGGGTGGCAAAACATAATATAAAACAGATTTTTGCCGCGTTATCTTTGAATTTTTGAATGCCAATTCTAGTATATTGATTAAGGTAAATGGCTGTGAGGAAATGTCTGATGCTCTTACCCTTACTTCAAAATGAATACATTTTGTTCAGCTAGTAGCCTGTTCACATTTTAATTTCTATGCTTATCAATTACTCCATAAGATTGGTTGTGTGCAATATATATGTTGCTCCCTATATTATGTATCATCTGTGTCATTCATTTCCCATCCAAGAGATTATTAGCTCTCTTTTAGATTTACTTACTTTTCCATTGTCTCTTATGCCTGAGCCCTCTTCAAGTAGACCTTGGCATTGTGAGGGTTAAGTTCAAGAGCAGATGTACAATCCTCCATGCATGATTTAGGATTGCCTGACCTCTGATGACAAGATGCTCTGTTGCTGAACAGTGCTGACAATCCCATCGGTTGTACTTCCCTGTCTGTGATAATGAAGGGAGCATAAGTATGAAAATGGAGGTCAAATTTGATTCAATAGACACATTTCAAACAGATGTTGATAATTGTATAGGGTAAGGTACAAGGTTGAGAGTATCATTTCGCTGATGGTGGTCAACTTTTTATCAGTTTCTGATTTCACATAAAGAGGAGGGATCTGATTGCTTTCTACAGGTGAAAACCCAAATCTGTCATAAAGTAATATCTGATCATTTCCTAATCATTCCCTGAAACAAATGGGATGCAAATGTTAAAACAGGAAACATTGGAATGCTTCAGATCTAAGATGTAAACTTTTTTAATACAACTATATTGATTGAGTTCTGTATACATTATACTCGTGCCATTTCCTGGAAACAACTCCATTCAAAGATAAAATACTTATAAACTACGGAAGCTGAAAACATCATATATCACCCAATAACGAAGAATAATGAAGATCATGCAAAACTCACCTTTCTCCAGTGCTTTGATAGCTTTGCTGTAACTTTCTCTAGCCTGATCATATTGCCCTTTCTTGAAAAAGTCATTCCCAGCATCCTTGAAGGAGACTACCACACTTGGAAGAGGTGGGGCAGGCTTAGGAGGGGCTGGGGCAGGTACCTCTTTCTCTTTCTGTTCTTCTTTACTGCCCTGGCTTGATGGTGGTGCTACATCACTGATTGTGGCAGAGTTAGCTGGAGAATTAGCGGGAGATTTAGGGGAAGCTTCCTTCTTAGACTTGCTGGATGCGCCGCCATCTGTTTCACTTGTGCCTCCACTGTGATGACCGTTCTCAACACCATTCATCAGCTTCTTCTCAGGAACACTCATCTCCTTTAGATCCACATCCTCCTCTTCTTCGCTATCATCTTCTTCTTCTACTTCCTGAATGACTAGTCTTCTGCCTCCAGACTTTGATTTACTTTCCCCATTCTGAAGCTGCTGTCCATCTGCGTTACATGCTGCACCATCCTTGGTTGGCGAATCAGATTTGTCTTTCTCCACCTTGGTCACTACATCATTCACCATGTCCTATTAATATGAAGTACAAGATTAAATAAAAATTAAGATAGAGACACATATCGATATCACGCTAAATATTGTGCAGTTAATAATAATAATAATAATAATAATAATAATAATAATAATAGAAATTTATATAGCACATAATAATTAGGGAAATTCTCTATGCACTTCACAAACAGATATTTTTCATATTCATTTTGCTCTCAGTTTAAAGAAATCTCTATCAAATTGACAATGCTGGCTAACATCGATAACACAATAGACTTGTACACAAAACAAAATGAAAGCGTTTGCAAGGTAAAAAAAACAGAATTGTGCACTGTTAGGGTAAATGAAATTAACTCTGAATATCAACTTTATCAAACATATATTTAACGAATTAGTATTGACATCTGTTGAGTGTGGTAACCTTCAGGCAAATGTAATAGACAACAAATACGTTTCTTGGTTGGCAACTCTGTTTTTGTCTAACATGATGACTAAAAATGACTTACTAAAGCTTGTTTGTTGTTTGGTTCTACCTCTAGTACAGCTTGAAGATCTCTCAGAGCTAGATCATACTTCTTCAAAGATTTCCTTGCTGTCCCTCTTCGCAAAAGAGCTGCAAAGCATAACACATAAATTTTTACGTCTTTGACACAGAAGAGACAATTGAAAACACAGAGCACATAATAAAATGAAAACAGACTAGTGACTACCTTAAAATCCAAAGGTTTCACTGTTTTCTTACTTTGGTAGGAGATAAAAGTCCAAGGCAATCACTGGTAGTGGTTCATTCTGTAGTATCAAGGCTAGAAAAAAAGGTCATTGACTCTATCAGTTCTAATTCTTATTTATATTATCAAGAAAATATCTTGTACCCATATTGTTTGTACAAATTGTAAAAAAAAGTTTACATATCTACAGACAAAATCACCTGTACAAGTCAAAGATAAATGATCACTGTTGCAAGTGAAATATGGCTCAAATCACAAGACATACCAATCTAAAATTCCTGATTACATGGAGATCATTTTCAGGAAATGTAAGGTCTGTATCATAACAACCTCGTTGGTTGTGCAATTTGTGCTAGGACACCATTACGTTTGTTTATGCATTACACAAGCTTCCACTAGAATTCCCTCAAACTGGGGAATCCCAATATATTTGTTTACTCAAGAACCAACCAAAGAGATCATTTTAACAACATTGCATTCAAATGAGAGCACTTTACAGATACACTGTTGATTACAACCCGGATTTTCTGTTCTTAAACAAAGAAAACTGTATCTAGAGACAGTGGACAAAGTACAAAGTTCAAATGTTATGTTAGCAGAGAGCTAAAGGTACTAATTTAAAAAATGTATTTGAGAGTATAAATCCTTCATTTTCATATAAAACAGAGTTTGAAAGTTCTTTTCTCAATATTACCCATCATTACCCATATACCCATCAAAATTGCTGTTTTCTTCATTGTTGTGAAATTGATTATTTGGGACAAAGATTTAGCCTTTGTGAAATCCAATCATAAAAACAAACACTCTGCTGAAGAGGTTTCATTTACACAGCAAATACAATTTGTGTCAACAGTAAAAGAACAATATATTATTGTGCATGGTTTCCATATCCACTGTTACTTTTCCTGTTTAGATATCTGGAGAACAGAACACTAATGACAGATAACAATTAAATTAAAGCCATTATAAGCTTCAAACACTTAAAAAAAAAACTCTATACATACTTTTAATAGTTTAAAACTTTTTATGCCTCCGCCACCGTAAGGTGGTGCCGGAGGCATTATGTTTTCGGGTTGTCCGTCCGTCCGTCCGTCCGTGCGTGCGTCCGTCCGTCCGTCCGTCCGTCCGTCCGTGTGTCCGTCCGTGCGTCCGTCCGGACCTTGTTACCGCGATAAGTTCAGAACCTGTCTCTTATACACATCTAGATGTGTATAAGAGACAGCGGTTGTACTTCCCTGTCTGTGATAATGAAGGGAGCACAAGTATGAAAATGGAGGTCAAATTTGATTCAATAGACACATTTCAAACAGATGTTGATAATTGTATAGGGTAAGGTACAAGGTTGAGAGTATCATTTCGCTGATGGTGGTCAACTTTTTATCAGTTTCTGATTTCACATAAAGATGCATCATGTAACCATGTTT
>BQKZ01006056.1:13340-27338 GCA_036244855.1 Temnopleurus reevesii | reverse complement strand
GGAATAAGAACTTCAATAGTTTTCGACATTATTAGAGTATGGGAAAAGAGAGCAGTTAACATACAAATTATATATTGTAAATAAAATTTTGGCACTTTTGACTACCCATACTTAAACCACAGATTTAGACCAGGGTTAACTTAAACCTCGCTATCGGAATACGGGCCTTTGAGTTTGCAACTTACGCATCTAAATGAATGACATCAAATATTATGGTGTTTTCGATTTCAGTCAACTGTGACGAAGGGCACGTCGACCGGAAGTAGTACGTCAGAGATGCGCGCGTCTGCTTATTGTTACGTCGCAGGTAGTTGCGCACGTAACAATGAGAAGACGCGTAAAACTGTGACGTACTATTTTCGGTCGACTGTGACTATTGAAATCGAAACCTCAATATACCAAAGTTGCCAATTCAATTATGCCCATCACAGGTAGAAATTTCATAACTTTTAAATGGATGGTCCAATATTTCTCAAATTTTCAGTTTGTTCTTCTTATTTTTCTTCATTCACTGACAACATATCAATGTCTGGGTGAAGTTCCCCTATAATGATTCAATATTATAACTCATGTGGGAACCCGGATGGTTGAGGGGATCGTCCAACTTTTCGCAAATTTTCAGTTTGTTCTTCTTATTTTTCTTCATTCACTGACAACACATCAATGTCTGGATGAAGTACCCCTTTAGTGGGTGAAGTTCCCCTTTAATAATTTAATATTAGAACTCATGTGGGAAACCGGACGGTCGAAAACATGACGCTTTCCAGAAATTATGAATGTTTGGGTTATTCTCATCTCCCACAATACTTTTTGATACGTTCCCGTCCTGATCCAAAGATTTTGAGACTGGTCTTATCTTTCTTCATTATCAATGTCTTGATGAAGTTCCCCTTTAATAATGCAATATTAGAACTCATACATATGGGAACTCGGACGGTCTAAAGCATGACTTACGAATGTTTGGGCTCTTCTTTTAGTCCCCCATAGGCTAATACTTTTTTTTATAAGTCCCCTAAGCTTCCTGATCCAAAGATTTTGAGACTGGTCTTATGTTTCTTCATTATCAATGTCTGGATGAAGTTCCCCTTTAATAATTCAATATTAGAACTCATGTGGGAATCCGGACGGTCGAAAGCATGATGCTGTCCAGAAATCATGAATGCTTGGGTTCTTAATTTTCCTCTCCCATAATACTTTTTGATACGTTCCCTTCCTGATCCAAAGATTTCGAAACTGTTCTTCTTATCTGTCTTTTGTCTGGATGGAGTTCCCCTTTAATAATTCAATATATAAGAACTCATGTGGGAACCTGGTTGAAAGCCGGATGGTTGAAAGGATCGTCTAATTTTTCTCAAATTTTCAGTTTGTTCTTCTCATTTTTCTTCTGACAACATATCAATGTCTGGGTGAAGTTCCCATTTAGTGGGTGAAGTTCCCCTTTAATAATTTAATATTAGAAATCATGTGGGAATCCGGACGGTCGAAAGCATGATGCTGTCCAGAAATCATGAATGCTTGGGTTCTTTTCCTCTCCCATAATACTTTTTTCTTCCTGATCCAAAAGTTTTGCGACTAATTTACATAAATTTGAAGCAGAAAGAATTTTTCCTTCTCCCACCCTCTCTACAGAACCCCGTCGTTTCCATTCAAAATAGGAGTTATAAAGCGTATCGTTTGAATTGAGAAGATTTATATAAGAAGTCAATTCATCATAATTCTTAAAATCCTGTAAATGGATAAATGAATGTGGGGGCGCGACCTTCTCTTAGTCTTCTCTCGGCGGGCCGTACACGATGGGGACTATTTCGTGAGAAAGAGCGTTCCACCAAAACTTCTCTGTTATATAATCTCTGCATTCGCTGTTCTCCAGGGATAGATAGAATTTGTATTTTCCGAGACGTTTCCAGCAATCGTCTGTACTCTTTGGGCAGGGTATCGTGCCACAGCTGCCAAACATGTCGACGCTGATACGCTTTTTGAGCTCTTTCACAAAGGAGAATCTTCTCCATGATGCGGTGTAGCAGTTGGATGCGGCCCAGGCGATCAGTCCGGTTTTCTCGCCGGCCCAGTTGCGGGTGTCATCGGGCGCCACCTGCGGTGTGTTTCCGTTATAGAACCCATATGGTCCATGAATGCTTGACGAGGGTCTGTATGAGATCGTGTAGTTATACGAATATTCGTAACCTTTTGGTGGGATAGCATATCCCACCGTATGTCTGGGACTTTCTAAGGAGTAGAACGCCCAAACCTGGTTCGGAGGACGTCGTCTCTGCATCTCAGCCCAGTTCCATTTCGTGCGGTGAAACATAACGATCGCATCGCTCGCTTTCGCTGTCTCGTACGCGGTGTCCTCTACAAATTTGATCCCACACGGCAATCCTGGACACTTCAAGTGTTTCGGCTGCTGCGGCCGGTTAGTCCTCCTCCAAAGTTGCACCTGGCGATAGCAGAGTGCTCCCCCGCTTTCCGACGCCACCGTTTCCGCGTCGGAAACCCCCTTGCCGACCTTTGACATTCCACCCCGCGTATCGGTTCGCGTTTCCCAAGTTTCGGCGCCTCTCGAAGCTGCCGTCTTGCTCGGCTTCGGTGCAGCTGCAGGAGGTTGCCCGTCGACGTCCGCGGATAATTCCGCCAGAGTAGAATTCCCGTCCTCGCTAACTCCCGGCTTAACGGGTTCGGTCTCCGCTTGATGGGGCTCGATTGGTGCCGCTCGAGTAACAAAATCGCCCTCCTTCGTCTTACTCAGTCCCAAGCCCGATTCTCGCACGTTTGTCTGAAAATAATGCATCATCGCGCGGGGTCTTGATCCTCCCCGAAGAGAATCGGCTATAAAATGGTGTCCATCGGTGTTCAAAATCAAAGCAATTGACAAACATGTGATAATCAACAAACAGAAGAGAATTCTTTTCTTTCCACTCCTCTTGCAGATAGGGAAACTATTCTTGGTAGCAATCTTATCCATCTTCATTAGGCTTCTCCAAGGGCCAGGGAGACAGATTTTTCGTCTGAGTATTTGCTAAATGCTGATGGATCGAGGGATTGTGAGAATCAGTATTGTGAAATTAGGCAGTATTTAGATATTACTAAAGTTCAATATTATAATTATAATTAATGAACGCAGCTGCTTCACGTGTTCAAATTTTCAACAAACTAAATTTTTTGCATTAAGGTTATCCATGCAAACAGTAATATACTTATACTATGAGAAAAGTTTTCAGTTAAACAGACACCAAATGTTGTGTAAAATGGACGATGTTTCGAAGTCTTCAGAACTTATTAAATCTTTTCCATCCGGAATGGTGAGCGTCCATGAATATCCAGGATTTGCGGATGAAAGATAATGTATGTAATATTGTCAACGGAATACTCCCCACAGGAACTGAAACTTTCGCATATATACATATGCATGGAAGCTTGAATCCAATAAGCAGGGATAATAATTGCTCTGTGTTATTGCAGGGCCAGCTGGGAGAACAATTCTATGGACTAAAGCGGCTACCCTTGGTAAATAAGACGCATTATGATTATTGCTATCATTACCATTATGCGTTTGATATCACACCAATACAATCCGGTTGACTAAAACGCTTAGTTATTGCAGTTGCTGAATCCTTTTTATGCAAACTCGATGTCCCGCGTTTAATTTCCACCGAAGTCCTCTTTTCTCGATGAATTATATTTCAGCGCTGTAATATTTGGAGGAATAACAATTTTCACCAATCCTTTTTGTCAGGCATGAGCGGTGTGATTGATTAAGAAGACATGGATACTTTCCTCTCGTTCGCTATTGAAAATTAATTCGTGGTATTATTTTTATAAAAATAACTCTCGGAATGATGTCCGTTTGTTCAGCAGCATGAGCAGTTTGTATTTTTTCAGATGTTATTTCCCTGGACGTACTGCAAACTCCAACAGCTTGTGGGTGTGACACAAATGTATATCGTGCTAGGCCCTCAAAGACTCCTGGACCCCGTAACATAAAGGTTTGCGATTAATTGCTAATCTGATAGCGATTGATATCAATCGCAAGTCTATGGCAAATCATGTACTAAAGTTTGCAAATGATCGCAAAATCGAGTAGCGATTATTCGCAAAGCTTTATGTTACGGGGCCCAGGACACCAAACACGGCACGGCACAACGGCACGGTATATACGCAGTATCTGGATTGTTATTGGTTAGTGTGCTCCTGATGCGTGCAAAGGATGTTCAACAATTGACCAATCACAGGGGAGACATCTCGTAAATACCGTGTCGTGATGCCGTGCTGTGTTTGGTGTGCCTGTGCATAATTATGACAAAGTAGAGGGGTCACGACGTGGGGATGTGGTTCTGACGCCCGCCTTTCGACGAGAGAGTCGCAGTTCAAGTCCCATCCGCGACGTTAATTTCCTTCAGCAATAAATTCATTCACATTATGCTGCACTTCACCCAGATGTGAGAAGGGCCCGGCTGGAAGTGATCCTTGTGATTTCGCTCTGACTGTGAGCCATTTGCGCCTTAGTTACTGGAATACTCCCCTGGGAGGTGAAAACGTGCACACACAAATATATATATACATGTACACATAATTATATGCATGCCTGAAACTACGGTTAATAATAATAACTCTCTACGGCCCGCTGAGCGGTAGAATTTTAAATTCGGGATTTAAATAAATCAATAAAGATAATAAATTAGGGGCGGGCAAATAAGCCCTGCTGGTGATTCAGATATCAGGCTGAGATTTTTTTCTATCGTGCAATCAACGCTTCCAACAGAGCTCAAACTGGAACAATTGAGACATGAAATTTAATTTTAAAATGTATATTTTTCACTGAGGTGAACAATTTTCATGGAATTTACCTAAATGTGAATGGTGACAATCCATTTCTCGTGAAAATTATTTTATGTCCAAGAGTGAACTTGACGGCTTGAATATCAAACTTTTAGGTTTTCAATGTTGGGGAGACGCAAGCCTCAGTCGAAGCTCTTTCTTTCTTTTTTTTATTTAGAGTAAGGTTGCCACATGATTATTCTAAAAATACATGTAGAATCGATAAAGAAATGCTATACCCGACCGAACATTTGTATTTTGTTGACTTCTCCATAAAAGGGGAGAAATGTTGAATTTTGTATACAGAGTAAATTAGAAGTTGTCGGAAATTACGTCACAGATTCCGTCAATGTCGCCCAACGCACAGATTCCCGTGAGCGGAAGGGATCGTCACATCTCTGTGACTTTGAAAATTAATAACTTTTGAACGAGTTGTCCGATCTGATTCCAATTTTCAGAATTTGTTCATCCGGTTTCTCTTCATTTAATGAGAGCACGACAATTCCAGGGGTTGGTTCTCCGTTAATCTGTGATGAGCATTTCTTGACTTTCCCGTTCGCTAACTGATCTGTGATTAGCCATAGACAAGCGCGTGCCTCTCGCGTAACTGCAATTGTGACGTCATCTGGAACTAGTCGACTGATTTTGGGAGTGAATGAACGAGAGCAGTTAACCTTCTTGTCGACTGTCACTGCGACAAAGGGAATCGAAAACTCAATATTAATAGAAAGATTCCTCGTTGCATAGATGCTAACTTTTCTGGGCTATCATGCGCGCACCCAGGATGTTGATACCCCGGGGGCTGAGCTGACAAGCAAAATGAAAAAAAAAAATCTTCACCTCAAATCTGGCGCCCTCCGGGGACTGAGAAGATCTGACAAAAAGGCAAAAAAATGTTCATCGCCTAAAATTTGTTCATCGCCTAAAATATGGTGCCCTCCTATCAGCGATTTTACAACCCCTTTCAACGTTTTGGCGCCCCCTTATAAGCACATTCGGCCATCAAATTTTGGCGCCCTCTAGCTCTGACCCGGGGGCTAGCGCATGACTATGCAGGAGGTCAAAGTGCACATTTGAATAATACAACAGCTGAACAATACTATGTTTGTGAGAGAAAATAATGCCAACAATCCCCGCATTCTCAAGCATTCACTCATGATGAAAGCCTTGATTTAATGCCCCAGTCACATAGGACCCCGGAAGCAACACGACTCAACACGACTCTTTGTTAATTCACAGTTAACTGCCTTCGAACAAAGAGTCGTGTTGAGTCGTGTTGCTTCCGGGCTTCTATGTGACTGAGGCTCATTAAATGCACCACATTAACATTCGGAACAGTTGGCACCTCTGGAATTGTAGAAATGAAGAAAAAATATTGACAACAGAAACNGGCAGTGATAGGAAATAGAGAGAGAGTTTGAGTTTGTGTGTATGTTTAAATCGATTCTGCAATGCATTTCTAGAATTTGATAATTTGCATATATCGCGCTACAAAACGCTCCAGTGTGCACGGGCCTTAAAGTCGAAGCAATTTTTTTGAAAAATAGATTAATATAAAATTTAGAGTACGGTTGCACTAAAAATGCATGTAGAATCGATAAAGAAATGCTTTACCCTTACGAACATTTTTTATTTTGTTGACTCTTCCGAAAAAAGGAGAAATGTTAAATTCCTTATAATATACAGCGTGAATAAGGAGTTGTTCAACATGACGTCACGGATTCTGTCAATGTTGCCGAACGCACGGATTCCCATGAGCGGTAGGGATCGTCATATCTCTGGGACTTTGAAAATTAATAACTTTTGAACGAGCTGCCCGATCTTACTAAAATTTTCACAATTTGTTCATCCGATTTTTTTTTCTTCATTTAATGAGAGCACGACAATTCTAGGGGTTGGTTCTCCGTTAATCTGTGACGAGCACTCTCGATCTCAATCTGTGACGAGCATTTCTTGACTTTCCCCTTCGCTGACTGATCTGTGACTAGCCATAGACGAGCGCATGCCTCTTGCCTACATTCAATTGAGACGTCATCTGGATTTTTTGGGGGAGTGAATGAACGAGAGCGATTGACCTCCGTTGACCTTGGTTGACCATTTGGTCGACTGTGACTGCGACAAAGGGAATCGAAAACTCCATATTACTAGAAAGATTCCCTGTTGCAGAGATGCTAACTGCTCTGGACTATGCGGGAGGTCAAAGTGCAAATTTGAATAACACAACAGCTAAACAATACATATGTTCGTGAATTAAAATAATGCCAACAATCCTCGCATTCTTAAGCGTTCACTTATGATGAAAGCCTTGATTTAATGCCCCTGTCACATAGGACCCGGAAGCAACACGACTCAACACGACTCTTCGTTAATTCACAGTTAACTGCCTCCGAACAAAGAGTCGTGTTGAGTCGTGTTGCTTCCGGGCTTCTATGTGACTGAGGCTCATTAAATGCACCACATTAATATTCGGAACAGTTGGCACCTCAGGGGGGCGTTTCATCAAGATTTGTCGCAACGACAAGGAGTCATTTTTTCGACAGTTCCCATGGCAACTGTCAGCGATAGTGCTTTTCATCCAATCACAATGAAGGAATTTGTCAGCGCTGACTAATTGTCTCTGCGACAAATTTGATGAAACACCCTCCTGGAATTGTAGAAATGAAAAAAAATGATATTGACAACAGAAACAAAAAGTCATGAGTAATTCTATTATCTTTATTACACCAATATAGTCAATTAATAGGACATATTAAATAAATCTTATACTTACACAGAATCCCCCAATACATCCATTATACACATTTCCCTTGCGATTCTTCGCATGAATAATATAACATTGCTTTGTCCCCTCCTCATAACAAGCAATATATGGGCAAGATCTACATGGATCTGACATCTTTTATTGACTTCAGTAAAACAATATATGAGCATTGCTTCTTTAACATCTGTACAAATAAGGGAAAGAGATGACTTTTTCAGTTCATGCATACATGTATTTAATAACATCAGATACTGTAATGGTTATTTTGACTAATTTTCCTTGATTTTAATCTAAAGGATTATCTATTAACCAACAGGGTATACACATTGTGTTGTAACGTGGCTCGGGCTGTGAAAAAGAAACTTGCAGGGCATGGACAGGATTGGAACCCTTGACCTGCAGGTTTCTATACCAGTGTCATAACCACTAGACCACCTGAGTACTTGAGTGATTTGGTTTTTTTTTAAATAATGATAATAATAATGTATAGTATTTAAACACATCATCTCTCTAATCATCTATTCAGAGGTGAGAGACAAATCATCCAATATTATTACCCGCCCATTGCATAGCTGCCAAGTAGGCGCTTTTGCATTTAAATGAATAAATACCTGCTGGTATCCATTCACCTCAACTGGGTTGAGTGCAGTACAGTGTGGATAAATTTCTTGCTGAAGGAAATTATAGTCGTGGGTGGGACTCAAACGGGGATGTATTATGACATACAATTTCTGGTGGTCTAGTGGTTATGACACTTGTCTAGTAACTTGGAGGTCACAGGTTTCAATACCGTCTGGCTACTGCCCTGGGGAACTTATAATAATGATAATAATGCGTCTTATTTACCCAGGGCAGCCGCTTCAGTTCATCTAACTGTTCTCCCAGAGGGCCATGAAATAACATAGAGCTATTCTTATCCCAGTTAATTGGATTCAACCTCCAAGCATACTATGTCTGCGCAAGTTGAATTCACACATTTATTTGTATACCCTGTTGATGAATAGAAAATCAATGATTATGATTAACCAATTGATGAACTTTTTTAACTTATTCTACATGCATCATAACAAAATTCAAATTAGTGGGCCACACTCCTATTCCTCATTAGCTGCCTATTAGGAAACTTCTTGGCAAAAAATTAGTTCGTCCATTTTTTGGAGGGGTGTAAGGATTTTTATGCGACCAAAGGCAATGATTACAAATTTCTACAAATTAACATTCTCGGCAAACATGGTAATTCTGTGATAAACGTGATAACTACATTGCCTTATGTTAAGTGGCATATATTGCTCCAGAAAAAATGCAAAAAGTGCAGAATATTGCGTCGCACAGAGCGGCATATCATGAGAAATAAACTTGCAAAATTGCAGTACTCCAAAATCTAACATGATCCTGTATCTTATAACAACAAGATAGTGGAAAGTATGTAGAGCAATGTTTCCTAACAAATCAACCTTAAAGACATTGTCACACATTAAGATCTTGGGGTTTTTTTAAAAATCAAACAGATTTGTCTGACCAAGGAATTAAGTCTCATAATTACTTGGTCTGACCTACGGTATGTCATTACATACAGATATAAAAAACAACAACAGGTAATGTAAAATACAACATGTAGAAGGAAATTATACAGCCCCCATTAAGATATCTATCATTGAGTATAGTACAGTGTACCACTGTCGCTCTATCACTGCACAGTGTGCCTATGTAGGTCACATTCTAAATTATACAGCTTTTTTAGCACTAAGCATTGATTTATCCACATTGTGCTGCACTCAACCCAGGTGAGGTGAATGGGTACCAACAGGAATCTATTCCTTTAAATGCAAAAGTGCCTACTTGGCAGTTATGCTATGGCCAGATAATAATATTAGAGAATTTGTCTTGTGCCACTGAATAGGTGACTAGAGAGATGGCTTGTTTAAATACTATATCATTATCATTATTAATATTATCATTTTGTAGCCTAATATTTTCACAGATTAGCTCATGTGTACTAGCAACCATTTATGTAGCATTTAGGATCTGGCGGTTGAGAATTTTTCGAAACGAAAAAAAATATTGTATAGTGTCTTTGATTGGTGGATAGTTGAAATATCGGTAGAACATAATACTATGCCTTCTGAGAGGTAAATCTCAGTGTGTCAGGGTTTTAAACCCTTCCCTAAATAGGCAACACACTTATCACACAATTCATTATTTATAAAAGAACAGGGAATAATCTTACTCTTCATCTTTGATTATCGGTTTTCGACATTGAGGAACATTTTCAACACTTAACTGTACTTTTCTATGTGAAAAAGTTGCTAAACAAAGCATATTTTGTATAGCAATCATGCTAAAAACACAAAGCAAATTGCAATTCGTTACCAGGAAAATTATTCCCTGAAAGAATAATTAATCTTTAATTTGATGCTTAAATTAGAACATCTATTGCAGAGATGCTAATCGTTCCCAAACATGCATGAGGTCAAAATTAAAATGCGAAAATAAAATGTAACTGGACAAATGTTTGAGCAAACATGACAACAATAACATTCCTTTCCGCTATTCACAAAGCTGCCAACCTCAAATAACAATAAATCCTATTATACCATTAACATCACATTTTCAGAAAAAAAATTGTATAGATTAGCACTCATGCAATTTCCAATATTGTACATCAATGATTTAGAATATAATTGTTAGTCCTTTGTGTGTCATATTTTCACTGAAAATTCCTGATGAATATGGTATAATCCTACTTATTGGTAAATTGGATAAAATCGTATTTGATGGCAGTGCTGAAAATGACCCTCATGCATATTCTGAAATGGTTGCCATTCCTGCTATTGCAACAGAATAATATACATTTACATATGTATATAATATTACATGCATATCTAAAACTTGACTGACTTATATCCACAAAAGAGGAGTTTACCAAACAGATTATGAGCTTATTATTACTGTTTGAATTTACAGTTGGGAACCTACAGGTAGATTTGAATGATAATAATAATAATAATAGGTCCATTTATATAACGCAATCACCATAATATACTCTACTGCACTTGATGCTAGGTACCATATTATTACCCTGGCTATAACTGCCGAGCAAGCCAGTTAGGCGCTCAAGCATTCCAAGGATTAAATTCCTGCCAGGTACCCATTTTTCACCTGGGTCGAGTGCAACAAAGTGCGGGTAAATTTCTTGCTGAAGGAAATTAGCGCCCTGGGTGAGATTTGAACCACTGACTCTCTAGTTAAGAGGCGAGAGTCCGAACCACTACACCACGACAATCCCACGACATATCATTTACATGTATTTCAATTCTGATTCTTGATTAATAAACACTTTAATATTTGTGATGTTTGTAAGCATTCACTAGCAACGTCGCAAAGAGAATTTCCTTCAGCAAGAAATTCATCCACATTGTGCTGCACTCAACCCAGGTGAGGGGAATGGGTACCTAGAAGGAATTTGTTCCTTGAAAAGCGGATGCGCCTGATAGCTGCACTGCTAAAGCCAGGGTAATCATGCGGCAATTGTAGAGCGCTTAGAGTATTCTCATGAAGAGTTGATAAGCGCTATATAAAAGCCGTTCATTTTTATTATTATTATCATTATTACTTAAGGTTATTGATTTTTCTTTAATTGAATGCATTTTTCAGTAACGGAAGCCAAGCAACATGGGATATATTCTATACTCAACATCACATCCAATGTATGAAAAATCAAGAGCTTGGCATTTTATTTTTTCTCAAACTATATATATACACTCTCTTGAACTATAATCGCAGAATTGTTTCACAACATCTACAATATCTTCTCCTTTTCTATATAACTCTATAAATATTTCTTCATATCACGTAGAAAAATAGCATAGAATACAACTTTACTTACTTGCAGAGCTGCCAACCATGCCGGAGTAGGCATGAGGCATTCCCTGCATCAAATGGCTACTGCAGACCTCTCAACCTTATAGACTAAGGGGGTGTTGCTCAAAATCAACTGTAAATCAACTGCAATTTTGCAAATTGTAACGCGCATTTTCATTCGCGCACGGTATGCGCATATAACAACATGCGCATGAAACAACGATTCTGATTGGCGCATTCCGATCAACTGCAACTTGCAATCAATCGCCACTTTTGAGCAACACCCCCTATTAAGAAAGAGGGATGATTTTGCTAAAAAAAGAGGGAAGAATAATGATTCCCATAGGAAAGTGTAGTACAATTATCATGAAAAATTCTAATACATGTATGCAATCAAAACATGATGTCAGAATGATGAAAAATCACATTTATCCCTCCAAATTCATAATGGTTGGGTGGTCTCCTACTGTATAGCGGGATAACTTCACAGTGTTAATTTTTCGTGGTTGGTTTGTCCATGACTAAAGTATAATAATAAAAAAGTATAATATCCCGACCTAACTTATACCAGTTTTTCAAGAGACAGAAAGTGATTACTGCTACATGAGAAAACTTTGAAATGCCAAAAAAGTATAAAGAATGACCATATAATCACAGTATATTCTGGGGATTATGATTAGAAACGCAAATATATATGCAATTGAAACATTGAAAGCGATGTTGTGCCACTTCAAAATGCAATGTGTGAAATACTGCACCTATTAACTTTTCATACAAATTCTGAAGGATTATTTTCATGGGTCTTAAATTTACTGTCAACTATTTAAACGTGAACAGTGCACAAATTAAACCCCCTGCAAAAAGTTTCCACTATACAGTACCTCGAATAACAAATACGGTGGACATATTGATCTCATGAATATAATTTTCTCTTTCTGCTCATGTACATATACATGGGCCTGTAACATAAAAGATATACGATTAATAGAAAATTAATTTCATTAACTTCATGATACATGTTTAGGTCTAGACTTAAGATTACTAATTATCGTAAGTTTGACTGTATCTCTCATGTGACAGGCCCCATATCTGGTATATCTTTCAAAGCCCTGAATCAAAAGTTATCACTTTTATCTGTTCCCCACTCCCTTGTCATCACAAGAATAACCATATTATACCACGCTGGGAGTTCTTGGATTGAAAGAAAACCATAGCACTGATTAGGACAGTGAAATCTGCGAGACATTATTTTGAGTACACTGTAAGTGAGCACCATGAGCGCCCAACTGAGGCGGCACCAGCACTATACAGGAGGCCATCATCATCATCATCATATCATATCATTTTTTTTATCTTTCCTTCTAGAGGCAATAAAAAAGAAATATTGGTCAGCTCTTTGATATATTGTTAGCACACAAAGCAATGTAAAACAACATTTTACAAAGGCAGATTTACTTTTTCTATTTTGTGCACGAGAAGGTGTCCTTTATAAAAAAAAAAAAAAATATTGATTTAGTATCGGTAGACACACAATCTTTTGTGTAATGTGTTCAAGGATTGTCAGCTGGTTTTGTGAACAGTGAGAACAAAATGAATTTAATATAATAACACCATCTGTAGAGAATCCGTTAACAATGGTCTTTTCTCCCACGAAAACAATTCTTTTCCCAAGCCTCAGTATTAGTTTGAAAGCACAAACCCGAGGCTTTCGGTGTGTGAGTGCGCAGAGCATGATACAGGGTATGCGCTGTGTGACTACATCACACACATACAGCATTGCTCTCACAAGACACAAAATGAGACACACAGTGCATACCCTGTATCACTCTCTGTGTATGCGCACAACGAAACCCAAGGGTCTGTTCTAGCAGACTACCTCAGTATTGTGTAATTGGAAACTGATTCTCTTCCAAAGGCACAAGACAACCCCCCCCCCCCGTCGATAGTCTGTAAACACAGACCCTAGCCTTTCGGTGTGTGCATGTGCAGAGCATGATACAAAGTATGCATTGTGTGACTTCATCACACACAGCATTGTCCTTCAGCCTGCACACAATGCATACTCTGTATCACGCTCTGCACATGCACACACCGAAAGCTTAGGGTCTGTGCTTACAGACTAAACCCCTGATTAGATTACATACATACATGCAATGCAATATATATTTGAGTGTGATGTTATTTCTGAAATTGCTGTATGGGTGGGGGCAGCAGGGACTGAATTTAAGAATTTGCAGGGGAGCTACAGAAAGCTCTCCTAGATGATCTCAAGGAGAGTTTTAGGGGAGCTAAATTAGGTCTCCATGTAGTAAAATCTGGGTTACAAGGGGCTCAATAAATCACTCCCCAAAAAGCATTTAAGGGGAGCTTTGGGAGACCAATCGCTCTCACTAGCTGCTTCTGCACTATAGCGAGTTTTTGAGTTAGCGCGCTAGCTCTGATCCGGGTAATTAGCCCGATCAGAACTAGCTCGAGCTAATTTGCAGTGCAGACGCAAACAGTGAGCTAATTCACTGAAATATCTCGAGCTTAACAAGCCCAAGATATCTTGGGCTAGTTTC
>BQKZ01006055.1:33179-58315 GCA_036244855.1 Temnopleurus reevesii | reverse complement strand
TGCGAATCGCCCTCCCTCCCCACAGTCTTTTTAGGGTTAACACAAATGGACTGATACATTAGACTCATGTTCTAAAGTAGCCTGCCCTTTGTTATTGTACTCTAACGAATGCCTCAGTTTTTATGCCGCTGGAGATGAACATTAGTGACATCCATGATATCCATTATTTCCCCTGAAATCATATTTCTATCACATATCCTTCTTTCCAATGAAGCCTAAGCCCAATGAGATTTAAGCATGGACATGAAAAATGTGGAGAGATGATAAGAATGAAATAAAGTGAATGAAATAACATCTATGAAAAATATGTTAATGTTGCTTCTGCATGTGAAGAGCCACCAAATTATAGATAACTTTAGGTTTGTAATGCCCAGATGTCACATTATATTTTAAATTCCGCACTTTGCAGGAACTGAATTTGAGGGTGCCATCATTGCTCTGTTCCATCTACTCGCTACTCGTCAGGATAAGGTCCGTGGTCTTCGTGAGGCCTTTTATCGTCAGAACCTTCCTAACTTGATGAACCTCATGGCTACCATCCTTGTCTTCGCTATAGTCATATATTTCCAGGTCAGTATCTGCACATCTTTTATGAATTAGAATAAAGCTATATTGTAATTTGCAGGGAATAACTTTTCATATTTGATTAGCAGTTTTAGACATAGAGGAACCATTGTCAATAAAAACACTTTACTGTACAGTTCTATGGGAAAAAAGTTGCTTCACAAAACAAAACATCTTTTGTGTAGCAACCATATTAAAATGCATAGCAAATTGCGATATGATACCAGGAAACTTATTCGCTGAATTTGTCTTCATGGATAGGACAGTTCCCAATTTTTTTTTTTTGCTGTCATGGTTATTGTAGATTCTTTGAGATGTTGAAGAAGACTACGGCAGGCATATGATTTTGTAATTCTCTCTTTTTTTTTAATAAGCCATATTACCTCATTCTATTTAATGGAGCATTTCAGAGTATCTCTCTTACAATATTTATAGTTGTTATGGATATTTTGTGTACTCAAAGGATTTGCTCTTCGTATTCTGTTTATTGGTTACCTTTCTTTGTTAATGATTCCATTTGTTGACAGTCTTTTTATAAGGCAACTTGTAGCACCTTGCTTTTCATATATTTGATGATTTTAAAATGACTTTTTTTTCTATTGGAAATGAGGCTCCTCGCACAGACAATATCATTAAGCGTAAGGAATCTAGTGATTGCCGAGTTACAGTTGTACTTGGCAATTCCATGAAAGTGTAATTTCCATTATGCCCCAAAAGTCGATATCTTGACAGCTATTCATTGAAATTAATTTCATTTTATCAAGACATGCAATTGCTGTTTGCGTAATGGATATGATAAAGCGATGGGATTGCCCACCTGAAAGTTTGTGAACTCCCCAGAAAATGAATTCTTTTGAATTCTGTTTTTAATAAAAGTGGCATGATAAAACATGTATTCTCTTTTTCTTCAATAGAAACTAGGAAACTCCCCCATTGATTTTGTACACAGGTTGTCCATGAGTTGGTGATTTGATATTTCAGTTATTGTCATAATGAACAAATGTGACTAAAATTGGTTGCATGAGAAGAGGGGAATTATTTAATGTATCTTGCATGAATTATATAGGACATGGCTTATCATTTTGATGAACAGATTTAATTGAGGAAGATTTAAATTGAATTGAATTATGATTCTTGATGCATTTTATTAATTTCTGTTATTGATCTGTATATACTTCACCTTCTGATCAATAGGGATTCCGAGTGGATCTGCCAATCAAATCAGCTCGGTACAGAGGTCAATACAGCAGCTATCCCATCAAGCTCTTCTACACTTCAAACATTCCCATCATCCTTCAGAGTGCTCTTGTCTCAAATCTTTATGTCATTTCACAGGTAAGGTGTAATGTCTATTCACACATACTTCATCTCAATAGTCGTAAATGTATGTTCCATTCAAGATGATTTCCCAGAGACTCTCATTCTATATTCAAATTAATATCCCGAAATACACTATATAGCTTGAGTGTTCATAAACTTGTTTTTATATTTAATTGCAACGTCTCTTTACAAAATACCTCATTAATGATGTAACTGTTAGATGAGCTATTTTAAACATATAACTGCCAGATTTATATCTTCCCATTTATAAATTCTTATTTGATTCATTAAGGCTTTGTGTGTTGATAGATTGCATTGCAAAAGCACGTAAACATGTAACCATACTATCTTTTGTTCCGTCCTGCAGATGCTTGCTGTTAAATTCAGTGGAAATTTCTTTGTCAACTTACTTGGTGTATGGGCTGTGAGTATTGCTTTTTATCTTTTATGTTATCCATTTTCAGAAAAGGGTCATTGTTTAAATAGAATTATGACTTGGGAATTCTAGATGTTTGTTTTCTTTCGCATTGCGTGTGATAAAAAATGAAATGATAGGAATTGAAATAGTTATGTGATGCTAGGAATCCTGTGGGATACTGCTGCTCTGTTTGTCTAAATCCACTTACAGAGCAGAATAAAACACAGGTATATAAAAATGCTATAACTTGGATTTCATGAAAATCTGCACACTATGATTGATATGTGTGATTTACATCTGAGGAATAGTACATAATTTGTGTGAAGGTCAAGGAGTAAATGGCTGATTTCTGGCAAAATGAATAGCATTTTCATTGATATTAAGGAAAATGTTATGAATGCTGTACAAAGTGACTTCCTCATTAACATGAATTCATAGATAAGACATCTTTTACCGTTTATGGCCATTATTTGATGTAGATAATGAAGTTACCTAACTATGTTAGCTATGATGAATGAAGTACAGTTGAACATGTTAAAATGGGGCCTTTGGACCATCACAATTTCCTCTTTACATAAAAACCTTTACTCAAATAGAAGAGAAAACAAGGTTTGGCTAAAAAAATCACCTTTTCATAATGAGAGCTGGTTTGATCAAAGCTCTTTCTAACAAGGTTCAACTTTATTCACCAGAATCAATATTGAAAGTGAAAATATGGTTAAACAGTACAAGCTGCTTGGTTGTTCAATGCATAGTATAATGTTAGAAATATGATGAAAATGTAATGTCGTATAAAATGATACGTGATTCACCATTAGTATTCAGCTTGAAATCATCCTTTTCCTGTTACTAGTTTAAAAAGTGTATTTGCAAGAGTGCATTTATATGATAGATATGTCCCCTTGAAGTGTAGACTTCACAAGGAAGGTCTGACTGTAATCCTAAAGTTTACTTTTTATTTTTTTTTTTATTTTTTTTGTATATAGGGGTTAAATAGCTTGTGTTTTTACCCTCTTGGTTTGTGTTTTTCCTCGATTATTGATTTGATTCACTTGCAGTATATAAATGCTGTCCCCTCTCCAGATTTATGCATATCAATGATCCTTATGCTCCAATCCTAGTCACTTTTTTTTTTAAATTCAGTAACATCTCAGATAAAATGGCTCTTTCCAATCTTTGAGACATCTTGAGCTCACTGCCCCTCATCACTCTCTTCTCCATCTTCTATCTCTACTCTACAGGAAGCCGGTGATGGAGGTCCTGCCCGCTCCTACCCTGTAGGAGGTTTATGTTACTACATGTCTCCTCCAGAGAACTTCTCCCGTATCCTAACAGATCCTATCCATGCAATCGCATACATCGTCTTCATGCTTGGCTCTTGTGCATTCTTCTCCAAGACATGGATTGAAGTCTCAGGATCGTCTGCTAAAGATGTAAGTTTACTGAGTGAATTCAATACTGACATGTATATTCTTTTTTTTTTTTTTTTTATTTTTTTTTTTTTTTTTTAATTTTTTTTTTAATTTTTTTTTTTTTTTTTTTTTTTTTTTTTTTTTTTAAAAAATCAATAAATGAAAGGTACTAGTAGATTGTTTCTACTGATATGTACATGAAATAAATGTCTACTGTAGTTATGGAAAATAGATATAAAGCTACCTATTTATACCAGTGTATAAACCTTATGTCTAGCGGAAACTAATATTGTTTTTGTAAATTTGCATTGTTGCAGGTCGCCAAGCAACTGAAGGAGCAGCAGATGGTGATGCGAGGACATAGAGAAAAGTCTATGATCCATGAATTGAACAGGTAAGATTTAGATTGTATTGATAACACTGGTCAACAAAATTTTACTTTTTGAAAGTTATCTGTGTTTTTTTAGGAGATTTAGTGTGAATCTGTTGTGAGTATTTGACAAAATATTTGTTGACAGAAAATTCTGATCAACCATTTTCCTCGCTTCATCAGATCTTATCCTATTTAGTTGGAATCTCCAGTGGAAAAAGGAAACTTGTAGAACAAATGTAATATTCTGAGTGGTTGAGATACAGTATTGGAAAGTATGTAGAAGCTAAGGATATGATTTTTGTCTGAAAATAGGATTTCTAAGGTGTAATAATAGGATTTTTAAGAAGGAAAGTTATGTGTGGGTAAAGTATATTTTTTTTGAAGTCATGATGAGACAAGAAGGTTTCTTTACATTAATAGATATGAAGTGTACCCAGATGTATGAAGGTAAATGACATGCATTTCACTGTCTTTCAATAATCTTCAATTCTCTCTTTCTCCTATTAGGTACATCCCAACAGCAGCTGCCTTTGGTGGTCTGTGTATTGGTGCCCTGTCTGTGTTAGCTGATCTTCTGGGTGCCATCGGCTCAGGGACTGGTATCCTACTCGCTGTCACTATCATCTATCAATACTTCGAGATCTTTGTCAAGGAACAGAGTGAGATGGGCAGTATGGGAGCGTTACTCTTCTAGCACCAGTCTACACAAATCTAGACTTTATATACTAAGTTTAGCTATTTTCTAAGCATTATTAGGGATCGCATGAACTTATCCATAGAAGTCTTGTCACTCTTGGAAGCCTAGTTGACAAGACTGACCACGCAACTATGCATCTTGGAATGAAGGACAATTAACATGTTTCTGTTTTGTGCTGCATTTCACACTCCAATGAAGGAGGTATACTGATCAACATTTATCAGGGACCAATGTAGCATCTTCTTTCCTTAGATCTCACCTTAATTCTGCATGAAACTTTGTATGAAATGAGTCAATATAAATATGAACTATTGGTAAAAAAATCCATCAGTTTCAGACTTGTCAATTTAGTTCTGTAGATAGAGAACTATATTGTAAATAACAAATCTCTGCCACGTGCAGGCAACTGCTTGAACTTTTTTTTTTCATTTTCAAGTGTACTTTCTTTTCTTTGCTTTTAAATCTTCATATTTTGTGTTCATGAAAAATATTTTAATTAAATTATGTGTGATTAAATTTATTTACCCTAATCCAAATAATCCAAATATAGGGTAGCTGGAATTCAAAACATTCAATTTGAAGTTAAGTGAGCAGAATTGTGGTATAGACTGCAATATGATGTCAGAGAACGGCAGGAATTCTTTATCATCTCTAAATTTCAATATACAATGTGTGCATGTAAATTATGTATAATTATGTCAATGTATTGTAAGTTTATATTGTAATTTCACGCTTGGTGTATTGGTGCAAGCAGTGGTTGTTTTCAGAAAGCTCTGCACATTGAGATGATAGAATATCACACTCTTACAATATTTCACCAAATTTAATTATACAATTCTTTTGTTTTTGCATCAATGCAAGAAAAACGTTTAGCGATAGTTGACTAGTTGTAGTACCCTCAGTGTGTCCAATCGGGAAATGTGGGAATATTAAAAAGAGCCAATTTTTTTTCTCTTAAATGTGTTTTTACATGCAGAATCCTGCCAGTTTGAGATTGGAATTTGTCTGTTTCACTTAGTATCTTACCATGTATATAAATGCTGGGTCATTTTGTTTTCTTTTAATACTCCGGTCACAATACAATTAATTTCTACAACTATTTCAGTTTTCCATTCTTGCTCTTCATAGCAAATCAGATTGTATTATTTTGCCATCAAGTGTCAAGACAATATTTGTTGGAGAGATTAAATTAAAATTTCTTTGGACAGTTACAAGATAGACTTTTGTTTATATTTTCTTTGTTTTATATTCATTCTAGTGTGAGGGAACTGTTGATAAAAATTCTTAGCACTTAAAAGAATTACTAGACCTCCAATGCTTTCCTACTGAGGTGAGGTGAATGGGTACCTGGTAGGAATAATTATTCCTTGAATCGCCAAGTGCGCTAATGAAGTGGCTGCCGTGCTAAAGCCAGGGTAATAATGCAATTGTAGAGCGCTTAGAGAATTCTTCATAAAGAGTTGATAAGTGCTATATAAAAGCCGTTCATTGTTATTATTATTACTGAGATAGGAAGATCCTTCGCCTTTAAATATACAGTAAACTCTGCCTTAGCCGAACTTGTCCCTGTAAACTGCCTAAGTCGATGTGATTTCATGGAAATCATACAAAACCAGTGTTATTAGCCTTTTCTAATATGAAATTCTCATAAGTCGATCAAATTTGAGTAGTCCCAACAGATTCAACTTCGGCAGAGTTACCTGTATAGTGTATTATTCTATAGCAGTACATCTACCATACAGTGGAATAGATTACAACAGGGTAGCATCCATGACGCTCCGCTCTTTTTATTCTTAATAATTTGTTTCCTCATTATGATTCTGTAATGGTACAAACATAATAAAACAAGACAAAAGGCCCCCCAAAATGCTGTATAAGACTACATTGCCAAGATTGGTATCAACTCTGTGCTGGGCCTGGTGGTGACGTCAATGCATAGGGTAATTTGAGATGTGCAGTAGACCACTTTCAAGCAAGTCAAATTCTATGCATACATCTTTATGAAGACCATGCAGACAAAAGATAATTACACTGATGTATCATCTTATGTATTTTAATATGTGGATTGCGCATTATATGTATGGTTCTTACTCAGATGAACAGATTGAAATTGGGCATTTTAATAAAATAAAAAATGTTTTACTTTCCCCTCTCGCTTCATAAAGGTGGTTCTCACGTTCGTAGACTATTGAATTCAATTTAGAAGCCAACAATATGGTAATGTGTTGCACCAGACTCCTTGATTAATATTTTCATCCACAATCCATTTATGGCCCAATTGGACAAGAACAAAAATATCACTTTTGTAATGTATTCTAAGTTTAAAGGGAAAGACTAGTTTTGGGAGGAGGGCGCTTCAGATATTTAACTAGTTTGCGAGCTGCAGTAAAATTATTACCATAATGCATTTTTTCAATAGTAAATTAGAGCATGTTCATAGTTTGTTTGAATGAAATCGAACCTAGAAATGGCTTAATTATCGCAAAATAAAATAACCTGGTGCGGTCGTACTTCCTCACAGAACATGCTTCACGTACAAAATGAACGTGAACCCACACACCGCAGACAATACCACCGATCGCACCGCCAATTTCAAGCCGACGCTCTCCCGCGCTAAAGCACTTAGCACACCGCAGGAACGATGGCGTATTGAGCTGTTCGACGTAAAATACATAGAATACGAGCATAAATGTACTCCTAATATCCTACATAGATATATTTAGGCATGTAAAGCAACTTGCGAATACATCAGCTCATTTAACATCAATTTCTGCATCCTGGTCATTACGAATCTATACCTTTAAACATGCTTCTTTGTTAGAGGACAAACTACCTTTTTCCCTTATATAAGATTATCTTATTTCAATTGAAGAAATGTGGATAGTTTACATTGATTATTGCTAGGTTGGTCAAGTTACAATGTCTGTCCAACCTAGCAACGTTCATATGTGGAAGTAGCATTCTGAATATTGCACTCATTATTTTTTTATGGTAAGTCTTGGGGCAAAAGTGAATAAATATGAATACATTACGGAAGTGGTCTATTGTCCATAATTACCTAATTATACGGCAACCTTGTCTCATCGTTCAGAAAGATGGGTACACAGTTGCATCTTTTTTTTAGTTTTTAGTGAGCAAAGTACATCAAACAGTCTACTTGAGGGAACCAAGTTTGGGCCCACAATGTCCTTATATTGTAATACAGTCTAACCTCATTATAACGAGGTAGTTGGGACAAGAGAAATTACGTCTTTATATTGAAACCGTGTTATATTAGGGCCAAAATACAATAAACTACAAAGAGATGGGACCAGGAGGATTACATGTACCTTATTATACCGAGAGCTCTTTATAACAAGGTTTGACTGTATAGGGAAATTGGATGCCAACCAGCCCAATTCTGCTTGCAACGAGTTCTCAACCAACTCTAGGAGATTTAATTTCCCCCATATTTAAAGGTCTGGGATGGTATTCTGAAATGGTTCTTATTTTTCTTCCCAACTTTCTTCTTAACTCCGAGTTAGGAAAGCACTCAAATCCTTCAAGATGTATTCTTAAAAACTTCTTTAACATGAATCAAATCAAAATCAAGTCAATCTCCTCTCTTGTAGAAGGGTCCATTTTGAGCCCTTGAGGAATTGTTTTAACAGTCGAAGGGAAATCGGCCAATAGCAATGTCTTATACATGTATCACCGCCAAGGGTCAAGTTTTGTGCTTTTGCCTGATGTATTATGCTCTGGAGCAAAATCAACAAAATGATTTTTGCCCACATGGCTCAGATGAAACACATTGGCTATTCTTCTATGAATCAAAATTACTAATTTTATGAGAAATTGTTTTAAAAAATGTATCCTCTTTGACCTTTTTTATTCAGGTACTGTCTCCTAGCAAATTCAAAAGTATTTTGAGACACAAAACCTCCTACCCTATTGTAAATATTTTCTCAAATACAAGGAGAGATAGGAACATTAAAGAAGATGTTCAGAGGATGTTCAGAATACTCCCTAAGTCATAGGACGCGTATGTAGATTAGTATTACACGCTAAATCTTGTGTGCGGGGTCAACGAAGTGGGAGTTCTAGATTACAAGCAATCTGCATGATGTGAATATTTGTATTCCATAGTTATGATTAGTGTATTTTCTGGATGAGAACATGTCAAATTGAGTGATAGTTATGCAAGAAATGCTTGTAAAAATTATGCTTTACAGATATATTTTTTATATTATTTTTGAAACGCCTGGATTGTCTTCTGACATGTTTGAAAATCACGTTTGAAGCCACTCCTGATTCATCAAACTCAGTAATTCCCAGCCTGGGCACACTGTACACATAATCACATAACAAAAACAAAATTGACAATTCTCATTGTGGTTGTAGATCAAAGTCATTTATTCTAAAAAATATTCTGATAAGAGTAAAATGATGATTATGCAAGAAAGAGAAACATCTGCCAACCCTAAGCTTATTTTTTGCCTCTTAAACTTGATTAAAATCTATACAGATAGATCTCAATTACTAGTGGAATCAATTCCACCTGTCTCCTTGGTAGCTCTTTATAATGGGCTGGCATGTTGAGAAACTGTAAATCAAGATTAAATGGTGTGCCTTTATGTAAAACAGACTTGAAATTCTCCCTTTCACAATAGTTGATATCAAGCGTAGGTACATGTTCATCACAATGCCACTCACTTCAATTTTTGGCCGCTTTGTGGAATAATGCTATATAAATATTGAATGCATAGAAAAATAATGTCGTATTAGAGCAACACAGACATTCTGAATAGGAGAGCTCCGCAGTATATTGGATAGGGAGAACATGCCTCTAAATTTATATCAGAAAAACCAAAATGAAATGAACGAGGATGACTAAATTTTGTCAATGGAGACAAATGCAATAAATTATGCTTTTCTGTTATTATTTTGATCTTCCCTCTAGTTCTTATCTTCCGTCACACGGATGTCCAACTCTGCACGGGGTACCGATTTTAGGGCAAATGATGAAGATGGAGACTCGTGGATTGTGCCAATCTCTCCCAGAAATTGCCTGATTCTCATTACCAGCAANCAGTATATTGGATAGGGAGAACATGCCTCTAAATTTATATCAGAAAAAACAAAATGAAATGAACGAGGATGACTAAATTTTGTCAATGGAGACAAATGCAATAAATTATGCTTTTCTGTTATTATTTTGATCTTCCCTCTAGTTCTTATCTTCCGTCACACGGATGTCCAACTCTGCACGGGGTACCGATTTTAGGGCAAATGATGAAGATGGAGACTCGTGGATTGTGCCAATCTCTCCCAGAAATTGCCTGATTCTCATTACCAGCAACAGGCAAAAAAGCAACGGTGCAGTAAAAGTAAATCTTTCCTTGCATACCTGGGTCCTATTCCATAAAAAGTTGCATTTAAACGCAACTCTCAAAGTTAAACGCAAGTCCATAATAGGCGCTTGTGATTGGTTGAAAACATAAGAGAAGACTAGATCTATTTGATTCTCTGATCTGACAATGATTCCCATAAATGGGAGAAAAAGTGTAACAGGTTGGATATGAAAAAGGCCCGCCACTAAAGATGTGACTCCTGAAATCGTATTGATGGTGCTGCCAGATACGTGAATAGCGTGGAAGAACCCAATCAGGGTAGCGAAAGCCCTCAACAGAGTTGCATTTGGCTCCATAGTCAGTGTTACTAAGACCAACTAAGGGGACCTCAGTGTAAAATGCCACACTCCAGCTCAGGCTGCTAAGCTGCGAACAATCTTACAGCTAGGGTCTGGGCAGTAGAGATTGACCACACAATACCTCAGACTCAGTGCAAAGGAGTCATCAAACGCGTGGCTATAGAGATCAGCAAGGAGGACATTGTGGAAGCTTTTGATAGGGCGAAGGCAGCAAACAGACTGAAGTGTAAACGAGATGGCCAGTTCCCAGTATTTGGCTGTTTGTCTTACATTTCAGGGTACTCATCTCCCATCCTACACAATGATCAGGGACGAACACTATAAAGTAAGCAATTACATACCGAAGGTCACTCCTTGTTTCAAGTGCCAAGGCCTGGGACATGTAGCAGCACACTGCAAAGGGAAGATGAGATGAGTGCACGGCGGTGGACCACATAGTTTCAAAGATTGTTCAGAGGATGAAACCCAAAATGTACCACATGAGGTGAAGGCCACTCGACTGTCTATGCAGGATGCAAGGTGATGTTTGAGGAGCAGAAGATCCGGACAATGAAAACCACCCGTCATGTCTCGTATAGTGAGGTTGCAAAGATGGTTAGATCTAGAACCAAGGATGAAGAGCTTCTAAGACATGAGAGCTTGCTTCCCTGGAAGAGAAAGTGTCTCGCAATGCTTTAAAGCTTTCACTCATAACACGAATAATTCTGACTCCTTCACAAACCAGACACTTCAACCAACCCAATACTCAGACTCTGTCTCCCTATCTTAGTCTTCTCTTGTGACGCTTAGAATTGGACCACTGAAACATCAACACACTTTTCCCTAAAGGATGGCTCCTCATCTGCAATAATGTTTCGTCAATTAGTCCCACTTTTACTTGAAAATTGCCAGTATGAGTCCAGTTATGTAGCTAAAACAGATGATCCTAACCTACTTTTGGGTGTATTGGATAGGAGCCCAAACATCGCCAAGCAATGAACATCAAGATTATGGCAGATTTAAAAAAAAGAGACAATGATTGGGAGAACATGCAAGCATTTTCAGGCGGGACAGATACTTATCTAGAAACAATACAGGACAACTTATGGAGCCAACATGTGACTCAACCCACACGGCTCAACAGTATTCTGGACCTCGTTATTACTTCTAATCCCAACATGATTGATGAAGCAGAAGTTCTAGCCCAACTAGGTCCCAGTGATCAAAGCTTGGTGAAATGGGAAACCAACTATAATGTACAGCCACTTTTGGAGCAACTGAACAGAGAATTAAAAATGCGGATTTCAACAAAATCATAGACGAAATAAAGGAAATTAATTGATTGAAGGAACTTGGGACCAAACGACAGACGAGACATGGAACACCAACAAAAAAAAAAATTGGAAGAAGCTCATACAAGATCCTGTACTGTTGAGACGACAAACCAAGAAACACTTCTAGCTCACCAATAAAGCACAGAGAAGGATTCATCAAAACAAAAAGCATGGAGGAGATACAAACTAGACAAGACTAAAAAATATGAGTGGTACAAAAATGCCAGAAGGATGCTAAGCACGAAGTTCTGACTGCCAAACATGACTTTGAAAATAAGCTTGCTCAGAATATCACGGGACACTCAAAGAGTTTTTGTGCATACATGCAAATGAAACAAAAGATCAGAGACCATGTGGGACTGTTCAAAAGAAAAAGAGAATCTGGGGAAACTGTTCTTCCAGGATCACAAACTGCGAACTTCCTCGATGAATAATCTGCCTCTGTATATAGTGAAGAAGATCAAGATATTCACAGTGAAGAAGATCAAGATATTCACAGACACCAAAAAGTCTTCCAAGGAAGCGAAGAAGAAATCTTAACATATACATTACCCAGGAATGTGTAAAAATGAAGTTAAACGGTCTTGACCCGTCCAGAGCACCAGGAACAGATGAATTACCACCAGCCTTCCTTCAACAACTTGCTGAAGAACTGAGCATTCCATACACTATTGTACAGAAGGAAGGAAATAGAGGAAGGAAATGGGAAGGAAATAGAGATAAGCACATAAAGCATTTGCACTGATGGCTCCCTTGATCCGGCCTCACAAGCTGTGGGTTGCAGTGTCCACATTCCTTTGCTCCGGTACTCGAGGAAATATCGACTTGACAATGGTGCCTCTATTCTACCGGCAAACTAAAGGCCATCTTATCGGAACAGGAATGGATAGAAATGGTTCAACATGGCTATTCTCGCATATTTACAAACTGTCAACATGCCATCGCCCTCCTAGTTAAATCAAATTCCCATCCACTAAAAAGTCTGCATTACTAGAATGGTGGTCAAATCCTTCCTATACAGTGATGGGATGAAATGTGTTTTTTATTCCAAAGTCACTGTGGAATAAAAAGTAATGATACATCTGATGTCTTGGCAAAACAGGTGCTGCAAAAGCAGAGTACTGATATTGTTCTCCTGAGAACAGTATCAGAGGTGAAATCCTACTTTAAACAGGAACTGGCCAACTCTTGGCAAATTACTTTGGAAACGAGACACCCCGCCTCGCTCAAGGAGTTGATGCACAGAGTCACTCTCATGCCATAATTTGGAACCCTTCACGCAACTATGAAGGTGATTATTCATAAAGTGCGACTTGGTTGAGTGCAGGGATTAAATGCCTTTCCAACATAAGATGGGGAAGCTCCCGTCAGCTCTTTGTGAGGTCTGTCTACTCGGGGACAATGTTTCCAAAATCCCAAAAATATTCAGCGCAGCGTTCTATCCTCAGAAGACCTTAAAGTGGTTGCAAGTAACATGACCACATGCTAACTTTAATCCGTTTTCAATGCATAGGAAGATTACATAACACAGAGTTGCTAAGCGAATGTGAACTGTATCAAGGTTCCTTCTGAGCATGCATATTGCGTATTAGCTAGAGGCAAGGGCGTGCAAGAAGCAACAAATATTGTTTAATTCCTTTTATCAGATGGCTATGCAAAAGAAAAAAATAAAAATAAACTATAGTGATGAAAATAAGACTAAAAGTATTAAGAATGATTGAATACAGAGGGGTTAACCTCAGAACCTTTGTTTCACGATAACTGGCCTAGTGATTAGATTTAAATGACTTGAGTCAACAATAGAGCTGAGGTGACATGGCTTTGATGTTGTGATGATCTACTTAGCTTGAAACCACATTGAGTCTGACAAAAGATAAAATGAATTGAATTCACATTTAAATGTACCATTTTAATGAACAATCTGTAAATGTAATGTGTAGGATTTATCACAAAATTCATTGATAGAATGAACCACTGTGATCATGAGTCAAAATCAAGTAACTTCATTTTGGTGTGTAATGAAAATGCACGGCTGTGCAGGGAGCATACTTTTCAGGAATAATTATTGTTATGGTATCATTTGACTAATCAACTTGCTGGATCTGTCTAAGGGGTGTTGCTCAAAGGTTGCAATTGATCGTAAGTTGCAGTTGATCGGTACGCGCCAATCAAAATCATTGTTTCATGCGTGTCTTGTTAAATGCGCACACGAAGCGCGAATGAAAATGCGCATTACAATTTGCAAAGTAGCAGTTGATTTGCAGTTGATTTTGAGCAACACCCCCTAAGCCTTCTCATAAAGTCGATGGCAAGCTTAACATGGGTTGGATTGGTACATTCAGCATAAATTTTACATGTCAGAGTGGACATTTCAACTAAAGGGAAGTATCTAGACTCGTGTACCTTAATGCAACAGAACAGAGCCAGTATCATATGGATATTATTATGTCAAGGATATGATCTCTTTCAACTATCTTAAGCAACTGGTGTTGAAGACGCAAAGATGTTAAACACCATTAATTTGTGAACATACACAAAATATTTTGGTGACCAGTAGAGTCAGATCCCCTTGGTCCTCTCAAAGATAATGTATACTTTCCTCACAACCATCACAATAAACTCTGAGAGTAAGGAAACATTATTTTACTAGTTTTTCCATTGATCCTCAAACATCTTGTTGTAATCAGCCTGTGTTGTGGGGTCACTAGAATTTGTGATTTTCCCTAAAATTCAAAAGTAGTTGATACAAAAGATCGAAGATGAGTTATGATAGCACAGATTACAATTGTTCAAAAATATATAATCTTGACAAGGATAAAATAGTAAAGGATAATTTGGTCTCTATTTGATGAGATAGCAAAAGACAAAATTGAACCTATCATTGAAAAAGAAATTGCGTTATGATTAAAAAGACCTTTATATCATATATGAAGTAAGCTGGTCCAAATTTTAAAAGCAGTACTAAAACATAACAAAGTTATAACAGATTAATTTGATATTTTAAAATTTCTCTGTTCCAGTAAGTAGTGTGACATTATTGTGAATCATTCGACTTAAGCCTACCACACACATTGTATAGTTCACTTGCGATCCGACAATAGTATGAATACTTATCCCAAGAATGTGATGTGTTGTGATGTGTTATACCCCGAATAAGGGCTAAATTTCTTTCAAATTGTAGATAATAATCAAAAGACTACTCCTATGCTCCAAAATTCCCTATGATTCCCAGCCAATTTGGTGTTCACTCAGACAATTTTCTTGATTTTTCTGTCATTCAGAACTCTATTCAATGATTTTGCATAGATAAAAATGCTTCTGAGAGCCTTTAATTACACTTTCTTCCAAAATCAAATCGCAAACCAATTATATAGTGTGCAAAGTGCTTCATACAGTTTAACAGAGGCAGAGTTTCAAAATAAAAACTTAAAAGGCATTATCTAACAATTGCAAATAATGTCAACAAAGCCTTAAATATGTATGATCCACTTGATATCTTTGAATATAAATGTCTGAAAATATGACAAAATAAAATCAACATCATTCTCCTATCCCAAGAGTACAAATAGAGGGCTCTATTGCATAAAAAGTTGCCTTTAAATGCAAGTAAAAATATTGAAAAGAACTACATTTTCAACCAATCAGGGTCACATATTTAGGACTTGAGTTTAATTTTCTGCATTGCATGTCAACACATTCTTTAATGATAATAATATTGGCATTTATATGCAATAGGACCAGCTCTAGGCCAGCAAAAAGGGTATGTATTTTCCACTGAATCTCTTGCAGCGGTTCATCCGATTGTGTTGCCTCGTCGTAGAGAGGTAAGTGCGTGACTGCACATTGGTAGATTGTCAAGATTCATTTTATCTTCAAATATAGAGGTCCAATGAAGTTTAGAAATTCATGTGACTTCTGTTTTGGCCAAATGTTTGTAGACAAGAGTCCAGTAGTAACACTGACTGAATCAGTGCTGTTTCATTCCTCATCAATGTCAGTCATTGCATTTAATCTAACATTTTGATTTGAATATCATCTATTGAATTCCTGCTAACGATGATAGTCTAAAGGTTCATGACCCTTTAGATCATTTTCAAAAATTAATGTCAACAAATATGTTAAAACATAATGAAAATTGCACAAATTTTTTTTATACTAGCAGCAAAAATATTTTGCATAATTTTGACTAGGGATGAAAAGACAAAAACAAAGACAAAATTGTTCTGAATTTGCCTTTGTTTCCAAAATAATTACTCATTCAATAAAAATGGCACAATGTAAATTCAGATCACAGAATATTATACATCCCAATATTTTGCCTCACTGACATATTGATAAATTCATATAAAATGGATATCTACACACATATATATATTACTCTCTCATGTAGTAAAAAAAAATATAGGAAACTTAAACTTTTAAATTCTATTCAGAGGACAGAAAAAATAAAAACATTCAAAACTCATGACATAGAGAACAACAGATAACATCACAAATTCTGTAATTCAGACAGGATATTCTACTCATTCTTGGACATTGGGTATAACAGAGTATTTGACTGTATTTCATCTCATAAGGTAAAGTCTTTTATCGATTGTATTTACAATGTGGAAAAGTGGCAAGATTATCAAAATATTACAGCATTTTATCTTTTTAGTTTCAATTTGTTTTTCTTTTATTATTTGATTCGCAATTGTGTAAGGTCCTTAATCAATTGTAAATCTAACTTCCTAGTTTTACAAGATTGTTTTCATCATACAAACTTATATTGTTTTTACCATTTAGCATTCATATTACCATAAATTGTGTACTTGTTACCCTCATGCATATTTTAGAAATATAAAAACATTAGATAAAGATGCATCTTTCTGAAATAGTATCCTTTCCACGCTAGAATAATTTTCAACAAGAATATCAATAAAATGCTATTCTTGACTTGAGCATTTTTTTGAAAAGTGGATTTGGCGCCATATAAATTGGATTATCATTATCATTATTATTAAATGTGAGAAAGAGTATTTGATACTACGTGAAGGTAATGGGGCCATGGAAATTCATAGCATGTCTGAATTTCATAGGCTTGCAAGAAAGCCCGGACAAAACAAAGGCCTTAAAATCTATGTGATTATGACATTGTGAGTAGGAGTAAACTAAATGATTGTAAAATAAGTGTGGCAAGAATCCAGAAGTATTCTGAGGATGATAGAAATACCAATGATCTTGGAAATTCAAATAGAATCTGAAGAGAGTCTCCACCACCTTCTTCAAATAGACATGGGATAAGAAAAAAGGTAGAAGGAATTATTCAAACAACCCGTGTCCTTTCATCCTGCTTATACTTTCCCTTTGGAAATGCGTGATTTCTTATACATACAAGAGGAGTAACATTACCTTCAGTTTGTATGGTTCATGAGTCTATAAGAAACTACATGAAGCTGTGTGTTATGACTGATCATGACTCTTCAATGCACAATCATATGTTCTTTCCTCATTATAACAAGGAGTATTTATTATTATTTTCTCCATCATGCAGTTCTCAAAATTGCATTGTAACAAATTCTTGTGTTATCAATGGTTGGTTTGTGTGTAAATGAATTTGGAACTGAGGTAATTTGACAGCTGTCACATCCCGTCTACATGTGGGGATATTTTTGCAAAACTCAGGGGACACAAGAAAGCCAGGATGCAAGGAACACCTACAGGTGAATATATGAAGCTGGGCATTATAGAAATGCTTGGAAATATATCAGATTATGTAAATATAATCTCTAGGAAACCTCATAAATGTTCTTGAATCAGTTCAAAATCAGGAAGGTGTGAGTCTATAGATAATTCTTAAACATCTTTTATCAAGCATGTTTGACCATGTGAGTTGAGATTATAGATTTGCTCCTTTACTTTTTACATTTTTTTTTTACACCTACCCATTTAATCTTTTCAATATTGATATCCTATATATTATTTTTGCATGCACTTTAGCAACTTAGGATTATTTTGTAAGAGAGCATTTTCAAATTCCTCAGATATTTCAAATATATTTTCTGAAAGGTTTATAGAGTTTCATTTTAGTATTTTATGTTAAATAGAATGGCAAATTGTCCTACAAAACTTCTTAGAAAAGCTGTTTGGGGCACATGTCATACAAACCGGCAGTATGAAATATGGTAGATTATCTTTCAGAAGTGCAAATCAAATTAGCATGCAATTTACCATTACATGTTTGGAATGAAGCAAAGATGATGAAAGCTGGGTAACACAATCCGCTCTATTACATAATTCTAAGTCATCAGCTGCAATAGAGAGGATCAACAATCTTTGACTTATTCATCTTCGTGCAATACTGGAATTCTATACAATAGAATAAATGCAGACTCTCCATCAATGTTCTGATGCCCCAGACATGCAGTCCAACCAATGCTTCATAAATGGCCAAAGTTGCAAAACCTACCAGCCTCGAATACTTGTAGATATAAAAATTCCACTAAAAATAGGGTCATCCATAATAGGCTGTAGCTGATCTCAATGAGCTTCAAACCAGAATCATTCTCACAGCACATAGAGTCTGGAAGGCTGGCCATGTGCTATACAAACTGCCCCCTTCCACCTTTGAGTCCTACTTTGGTTACAAGGTTTCCTATGACACTAGTTATTCCACTGCTTGGTTCCATGTTATACCTTGGTCCTATCACAGATGAATAAACTCGATTGAACTCCATCCGAACCTCGTCTAGACGCTGTTTTCTAAGGCTGTCCTCAGGTAAGTGCTCAGGGCTAAAAAAAGAGAATATATCACAATTGAGACTTCAGTAAGATTCTTAATAGTAGAGCTTTGGGAAAATAAATAGTGCAGTCATAAATTAATGTTTATGAACTGAGATTACTTACTATTGTTTTCCCTTTAAAACAAAATTGCATATGAAAGATAAAATTTGAGTGCTAATGAAGGTTTTTTTTTATTCTTCACTTCAAGCTATCCCATGATAAAGAACACCTGCAGTCTAATCAGAATAATTAAAAGTAGGAAACAAAATGTGTATACACTGGTAGCACTGCATTTTTAGGTAGTGATTTATCAGCTCACAAAAAAGAGCGCCATTATTTGACAGCTTGTAAACTGGATTAGTAAACAAATTAAAACTAGATTAGTAAACAAATTAAAACTAACATTAAAACCAATCAATGCTCTTGATTGCATAATCATTTCCAAATGCTTGCCCATATTGTAGTTAAACACTTTCTAACGGGAATACCCATATAAATTCCATTGGTTTAAAGGAAACATATCTTTGAATGATTTAGTAAACATAATTCCTGAGGTGTGTAACTTACATTGGTGGGTTGCTGTTAGCTGAGCTTGCTGAACCACTAGAGATGTCTGAATTGATAGTAAGAGGCGAGTCTCTTGATGAGAAGTATCCTTTCACACTACCAGTACCAGATACTATCTGCCAACTGAAACATCAAAGAGATGTACCATAATACAAGGGTTCTTTCTCTGAACTTATACTGTATACACTTTGCTCTATCCGTGTGCAAAATTTCGCAGCGATTGCGCGGTCCACGGCAAAGATCTGAAGGGGGGGGGGGGGGGGGGTCAAATTGACCCCCCCCCCCCCCCCAGTATAAACTTGGTCTCAAAAAGCCCAGTTAAAATAGGGTTAAAGAATGAATATATAATCACAGTATATTCTGGAGATTATGATTAGAAACTCAAACATGCGATTGAAACATTGAAAGCGATATTGTGCCATTTCAAAACGCAATATGTGAAGTACTGCGCATGTTCATCTAAATTCTTAAGGATTTGTTTTTGCAGGTCTTGAATTCACGGCAAGCCATTTCATCGCGAGAAGAGCGAAAATTAAACCGCAAAAAAATTTCCACTGTACAGTACATGAGAAATAATATAAATTAAACAATTTGCTTAAGGAAGAAGTAGCATGATATTATTGCAGTAAATATAAACTACTGTGTATATGATATAGCCTGACAAAGGTATAATCTTTCCTTTGATGTATTGCATGGGCAAAGGAACCCAAAAATGTCTTGTGATCAACTTTCATGGCAAGAAACATGTAAATATAATAAACGATATGATAGATGCAAGTCATACTATACAAATAGCTTCTCAAAGCTTCTAGTAAAAACCATACTGACTTTACACTCAAATCAATTGATTTGAAAATAATTCAACTCACCTTCCACATGCTGAAGATGTTGATTTTGCCTGTTGAGAGGGATAAATACCAGGAGAAGACAAAGTATGAAATTAGTATACTTTATTAGAATCTTACTGTAAAAAAATAAACAATCAAACAAGCATCGTTTTCCATCACAACCTTCTACAATGATTTTAAGTTGTATTACCAGGTGCTTGAAAAAAATGTAGAAATATTTATTTAAAAAAATGAGAACACAGAATAAAGGAAAAAATGAAAAATTCATATGACAAAAATGTCATAATAAATTTATACTTCCAGTCTAATGTGCTACTACATTCACCCTTCTTTAATAATTACTAAAAATCTTAAAGAGAATCTTGAATAGAATACAATGTAGTCAAGAACTAACCAAGTCAGCTGATGGTCTTCTACATGATCGAGGCACTGCTACTGGACTTGTAGTACATTGGTGATGGACTAAGGATTGTTTAGCACTCTCAGCTCGGTGGATTGACGACTTTGGTCTAACAGATAAACATGGGGGGGGGGTTTTAATGCAAATTTAAAAATATATAAAATAACAATTACATTATACAGGATAAAAAATTATACTGCAAATAATTTCACACAATGTGAAGGGCTTTCTGGACACAGGATTAACTGGGATACAGAAATCATATGATCATGATTGCCCTTTACTAAGTCATTCATATTCAAATTGAAATGTTACAACTGTAAAAACGTTTATCTCATGCCATATCACTAGGGTAAAAGGCAAACATTTCACCTATACGACCATCTGGAGGTTACTAAGAAACATTCCAGCATTGTATAAATCAATGTCTAACTCTACTCATGAATTGCAACTGTTTCTTGCACTCAATGACAACCCAATGTTGCTGAGAAAGCACCCAATAAAAGACTTCTGAGAAAAAATCCAGACCTGTCAAATTCATCAATTAATCTCCTTGTAATACAGATTAAAATGAATCTCAATAATCCTGATAAAAATAGATACACCTACATACATAAACACCTAAATAGTTGGTGTGAGAGGCATGACAGTTAACATATCACAGAAAATGTAATACAAAAGAATAGAAAAAGAAATTACAATAAGAAAGAATATCATGATAAAAAATTGAGTAGGAAAGATTACACCAAACTTACACATTATATTTGACAGCACCATTTGATGTTTGATGTATATCTCCATTCCTTGTCTCTTCTCTACTGCTAGAGTCTTGAACAGAGGTTATGATGGGTGAACTTGTACTACTGATGCTTGTGATACTGATGTTACTACTCAGACTTGAATTGCTCCCTAACTTGTATTTCCTATCATCAAGATCTGTGTAGTAGAAAATTTATGGAGTCAATGAAGTTTGATGTGTGTTAAAGCGCATATAAAAGTTATTAGGCAAAACATTAATTTCCTTGTTCTATTTGGAAATAAGGCAATGTACAAAATGGTATATTCGTTTCTACAGATAAGGAGCTTAAGTAAGGTCAGTCTAACTTATCAGATTTAATCGAAATATATTCAAACCACACACACCAAGAAAATAGCACATTAATAATTATCAAAGTGGAGGATAAATGTATATTATATAGAAAGTCATGCTTACCTAGTAAGACCATTGGTTCCATGCCTGATTCAGAGTCAGCTCTACTTGATGCTCTGTGTTGTCTGCTGTTTATATCAAACAAAATATTACATAGGTATGAGTTCAATTGAGATGTAATTCAAAGTTAAAGGACTAATAAAAGAATTTGATCGGAATATAAAGTAATATATTAACGGATGTTCCGCCGATGGCAACTTTCTCATCAATGGTAATTTCATTGGAAACTTTGTGGCTGATTGGACACTGATCTAATATGTTGCAATTACATGTAATTGTGTTGTAAGATTTATGAAACGGGACACTGAATATAAGCGATGTAGTGAAAAGAAAACTTACTTTGACAGAAGGTGGTGAAAATTACCAACACGCATGGTACCATGGGAGAAGTATAACAATAAGTTTCAATTATTAATTTAAAAATTCCTGATATTTCTAAAAATAGCCTATTAGTAAAATCTTTGCGATTGTACATTCACTAACCTTCTTTGGACTAATGAGAAGTCATCTGATGTGATGTGCTTAAGGAAGTTGAAACAGAAGAAAAACACCTGGAAGAAAACACAAATATTATGTCAAAAATTAGATGGGAGGTAACAGAAAAGATGAGAGAAATACATTAACAGAGATGCTGACTGTTCAAGAATATGCAGGATGTGTATTTCCATATGATTTAAAGGCTTTTGTCACAAGTGAATGGCTGAGAGCATGGTTATTGTTGCCTTGTTTTCTCTCACTGCTGCTCAGCTGTTTTGTTATTTACATTTTCAGTTTGCCTCATTTATGTTCTGGAATGGTTGGCATCTCTGCATTTATGACACCAATAATTGCAAACGGCCCTCCCAGTTGAGTGCCATGAAAAAAAAATATATACTCACATCTTCTCCTTTCCCTAATCTGTCACATAGATTATGCCTAAACAATGGAAAATAATAAAGATATGGTTTAAAAGAGATTCATCGTGGTGAAGAGTAATTGAAGAGAGTCGATCAGTTGTCTCACGATGTANACTGATGTTACTACTCAGACTTGAATTGCTCCCTAACTTGTATTTCCTATCATCAAGATCTGTGTAGTAGAAAATTTATGGAGTCAATGAAGTTTGGTGTGTATTAAAGCACATATAACTTTGGAAATGTATAGGTAATTGGTATAACATCTCAAAAATTATTAGGCAAAACATTAATTTCCTTGTTCTATTTGGAAATAAGGCAATGTACAAAATGGTATATTCGTTTCTACAGATAAGGAGCTTAAGTAAGGTCAGTCTAACTTATCAGATTTAATCGAAATATATTCAAACCACACACACCAAGAAAATAGCACATTAATAATTATCAAAGTGGAGGATAAATGTATATTATATAGAAAGTCATGCTTACCTAGTAAGACCATTGGTTCCATGCCTGATTCAGAGTCAGCTCTACTTGATGCTCTGTGTTGTCTGCTGTTTATATCAAACAAAATATTACATAGGTATGAGTTCAATTGAGATGTAATTCAAAGTTAAAGGACTAATAAAAGAATTTGATCGGAATATAAAGTAATATATTAACGGATGTTCCGCCGATGGCAACTTTCTCATCAATGGTAATTTCATTGGAAACTTTGTGGCTGATTGGACACTGATCTAATATGTTGCAATTACATGTAATTGTGTTGTAAGATTTATGAAACGGGACACTGAATATAAGCGATGTAGTGAAAAGAAAACTTACTTTGACAGAAGGTGGTGAAAATTACCAACACGCATGGTACCATGGGAGAAGTATAACAATAAGTTTCAATTATTAATTTAAAAATTCCTGATATTTCTAAAAATAGCCTATTAGTAAAATCTTTGCGATTGTACATTCACTAACCTTCTTTGGACTAATGAGAAGTCATCTGATGTGATGTGCTTAAGGAAGTTGAAACAGAAGAAAAACACCTGGAAGAAAACACAAATATTATGTCAAAAATTAGATGGGAGGTAACAGAAAAGATGAGAGAAATACATTAACAGAGATGCTGACTGTTCAAGAATATGCAGGATGTGTATTTCCATATGATTTAAAGGCTTTTGTCACAAGTGAATGGCTGAGAGCATGGTTATTGTTGCCTTGTTTTCTCTCACTGCTGCTCAGCTGTTTTGTTATTTACATTTTCAGTTTGCCTCATTTATGTTCTGGAATGGTTGGCATCTCTGCATTTATGACACCAATAATTGCAAACGGCCCTCCCAGTTGAGTGCCATGAAAAAAAAATATATACTCACATCTTCTCCTTTCCCTAATCTGTCACATAGATTATGCCTAAACAATGGAAAATAATAAAGATATGGTTTAAAAGAGATTCATCGTGGTGAAGAGTAATTGAAGAGAGTCGATCAGTTGTCTCACGATGTATAAACGTAGAACGTTAGTATAGTGACGTTTCGCTCCGGGCCTCTCCCATGTCGATATAAGGCACGCGCAGCGTAGTCTATCTTTAATATAGTCTGATGAAGGCTAGCAGTATACAGCAGCCGAAACGTCACTATACTAACGTTATACGTTTGCACATTGTGAGACAACTGATCAACTCGCCGTCTCCAATTAATAATAAAGATATTTGTCTATAAAGACCTGTGCTACTGAATTTTAAACACAGTATTTATGACATCATACATCAGAAAATTCTACAACTTTGCATATATTTGAATAATATTCTTACGCTTAAAGAGTCACGTTATTTACCCTTTTGTTTCCCTAAATATTCTGAAAATCAGAAAGAGAACTAAACAAATACTGTGTACTGTGATTCTATCAATCTTGGAACATAAATTAAGTTACAGATGAATAACATCTATGTAAAGTATATCAACAATTTAACATCACCTTTATAATTATAAGAAGCATAGCAAAATACTATTATTCTGGTGGTGATAATAATTTTAAAAATTTCATCTTCGATGAAAATTGTAATGACTTACCCAAATAAGAGCCAGTCGTATGCTATTGTGAGATAGAGTATTTCAGCTGCACTAAGATTTGCATGGGCTTTGCAGTCCTACAAAAAGAAAGATGACAAAAATTGTATTGTTAGAAATGAAATGATGAACTGAATGGAGTTTGGGTTCAACAGAGCTAAATGAAATGAAATAAAGTACTATCACCCAAATATAAGGTCTTTTTACATTCTCTTCTCTTTATATTCTATTGTTTTTACCCCTCACAAGTCAAATTATCCCTTACTCTAAGCTATATCTTTAGTTTTTTTTCACAGTTGACTTCAGTCAGATTTTTCCTATTCAAATTGATCTAAAATATGCAAAGGGAGGGTGTTGGATTAACCGCATTGTGTTAAATTTCCATTTCAAAAACAAAAAACGATTTGTCTTGCTGGAAAATGAAATAGAACAGATAAATCCTTGCAGAATGAAACCCAGTACAGGATTACAATCATCTCTGTGTTCATCAAAAGCTGACCTCAAACAACTCATGAAAAAACCCTTGAACTTAAAAATAAGATAAATCATATGCCATAACTTACTGCCCATAGAGAAAGCCTGAGAAGGGAGATGAAGAGAGGTGTTCTATCCC
>BQKZ01006055.1:0-21917 GCA_036244855.1 Temnopleurus reevesii | reverse complement strand
TTTGATTTGAGGTTGGGTTTTATACTCGTGTAAGAGCAAACTTCACTCTACAGAACGCTGGGCTTTTAAGTGATGACAACTATTTGATTTTGAGAAAGATCATATTTAGCACTCTTTTTACATGTTAACTGTAAAGATAAGTAATAACAATAGAGGAAAATGTGTGTGACACGTTTTTTTTTTCATTCTGTAGTATTCATCTCAATTCCAAAGTTTGATAAATGAGAGTGTTATTGTGTGTACTGGTACCAAAATCCACATTGCAATATATGATGTTATATTTTTATTATTAAAATGTTGCCTGTAACAAATACCCGACTAAGACTATTTTCCTGTGTTTGATGGTACATAAAATAGCTTACCAATCACTGAAAGAACAGCATGTATATTACTACATTGACCATGAGCTTTGCTATACCGTGTGTCTCAATAAAAACGTAACACTTTTGAAATGGTTGCCAAATTGAGCATATATAGTTTTATGAAAAAATGTTGATATATATATAGAAAGCTGAAGGATCAACCTTTCATATGATATGAAGAAATGGAAAAACAAATCATGCTTCGATGAACAGTGTTCACTTTAGGGCCAAAAAATCCAGGTTTGGTCAAAATCTGTACAGCAGTTCTGAACTTATTGCGGTAACAAGCTATTTTGGGTGATTTTTTACAAGTTTTTTGGCCCTATGACCTTTGACCTTTGACCCATTGAACCCAAATTCTAATCATTTCATCCTCACATGCTTATACATGCTTGAGTCAAGTTTGGTCAAAATCCGTCAAGCGGTTCTGAACTTATCGCGGTAACAAGGTCCGGACGCACGGACGGACGCACGGACAACCCGAAAACATAATGCCTCCAGCACCACCTTACGGTGGCGGAGGCATAAAAATAAAACGTGCACATCGTTAAACATTGAAAAATTTGTTTTTGTTATACCCGGTACAATAAGATGGGAGTGGAAGTGTGTGTGTGTGCGTTAGTGTGTGTGTAGGGGGTGGGCGGTAATGTTCCGAGATTGATAAATATCAGAGAAAAGGAATATGGTATTTAAGGTATTTAAAATACCCTGTTGTTCCATTGATCCTGAATATCTCATATCGACCTTTTTGTAAGCTACAAGTAGCTTACCTGTCTTAAATTGAAAGGAAAAAATCCTGCGCAGGAACATTTTCATACCTCTAACTTAAGTGAGCACTGTTTATCGAAGCATAATTCTTTTTTCCAATTTTTCATATCATAAGAAAGGTCGATCCTTCAGCTTTCTATACATATCAACATTACCTCATAAAACTATATATGCTCAATTTGGCAACCATTTCAATTTGGCAACCATTTCAAAAGTGTTACGTTTTTATTGAGACACACGGTATACATGTACACGGTATATGTACACTTGTTTCAATAGACCTTGTGCTTCCCTATATCATGCACTGTTCCCACCATCTCTAAACACCATACTAGTTCACAATATTTTAAATGGGAGATATCAGAATCATGACCCCCTTTCTTTCATATCTTGTCCAACTTGAAACCAGGTAATTACTTGAACTTTTAATTTGATTAATCCCCAACAAAATAAAAAGGAATTTTGAGTCATTGAAATACAGTGGAAACTTGTTATAAAGAGATCTGGGAGTTGTTTCACCAAGATAAGAAAGACTTTACGCACGACTTTACCTTCGACTGGTACCCCTTCTTGTGCTTAATTGTTCACATTATTACGCGCATCCAGGTTAAGAACTGATACCAGTCGAACGTAAAGTTGTGCGTAACTCTAAGAACCGCCCTGATATAACAATATTTCGGATATAAAGAGGTAATAGTTTGGTCACAGCTCTTTATTATTTGTTATTGTTTTTTTAACCCTACTGTAGCGAGATTACTACTAAAACAAGGTATTTTTTATGGCCTCAAATACCTTGTTATACCGAGTTGCCACTGTACCAACAAATACATTATACTATACATTCTTGTTTGAATCTCGTTATAATGAGGTCTTTGGAACCACAGGAATTACCTCTTTGTATTGAAATCAGGGCCAAAATATGATAAAAGACAAAGAGATGGGACTAAGAAAATGAACTTGTTATGAGACCTCATTATATCAGTGCTCTAAGGTGGGACTATATAGAACAAGGTTGTTATAACTCTGAAAATGAAAAATGAGGTACATATTTTGGGTCCAACTCCTTTCCTCAAACACCAGGTAACTCTGCCAAAGTCTAATATCTTAATACCACAAAAACCTGTTCAATTAATGAGATATTTGACAGACAAAAGTTTCAGAAGTTTTGCATGACTTGTTCTAAAAATGTCTTTGACTTGCATTATTGTTCACCTTAATCAGAGATTCCACTTTGGAAAACTTGCCTGTAAATACACAATTGATGCTATTTTCAATGGCCTTTTTCATTTTTCAGCAAGTCATGTTTGTAAAAAAATTATTTGATTTAGTGAAAGTATGATAAATAAATTTCAAGTTTTAGAGGCACATTACCTTCATTCACATAGAGAATTTGTCACTGGCCAAAACCATAATTCTGTGAAATGATTTTCAGTCAAATGTTTTAAATTGCTTTCAAAAATATTACCATTGGGATACATTGGAAACCTAAGAAGTAATTGCGATTAGAAAACTGATTGAACACGTGTCAATTTCACTATTTTGTGAAATAAAATGATCATGATGTGCAAAATTCTAAGGAAGTAAATAAGGATTGTGTTATTTTGTCAATGCCGTCAGTAAAAACATCTCTGAGCTAATTATATAGTGAGTACACTATGTTTCATGAAATTTTACAAAATGGTTGTCCATTGATTTGACACAATGGCATTTTTTTTTTTTGTTCTTTTTTTTTTTTTTTTTTTATTGTATCACAGGATTCCTAATTTACCTGGTTATTTATTTTTCAAGCCATTTAGAACTTTGGCTGGATGGTATTTAATAGAATTATGGTTTGGTCAGTGAAAAATTCTTTGAAACAAATGATGGTCTTTAGTAACATATAGATGATGAGCACTACAGCAGATCAATGATACTTGTAGCCCACAAAACTTCATTCCAGACACTTTGACAAATGAAATAAGCCAATGAAAAAAGCATTAATTTTGTTATGTTGAGATAGGGAATGTAGGTGTATGTAAACTTCTAGCCCTACTAAGCCTAACATACTTATTAACAGGGCTTCTTACAAGATTCGTACTAACAACCTGTGAATTTTGTTTATTGGGAATTGAGGAGGTATATGCAGCAAACACATTAAAAGGGATGGAGGCTACAAAAATAGGCTTTCATTGTGATTTTCATCTGGGGCAATTCCATGAAATTGGTATGTCTGTTACACCAAAAAATCTCTTGAATCTCTTGAAAATTATTCATCAAAATTCCTTGATGATATCTTCTATAGATTGCCTGACACTATTGTTTGCATGAGAAGCATAAAGGATAGCATAGACAGAAAGCACTGTCCACCTATTTTGAGATTACGGATATGGTCTCATGGGTACTGTAATCCATCTTTCTGATCTTATCGTTTTGTATTCTGTTGTCCCTAATACCTGATGTATCATATTTTCAAAGAAACAACTTCATTTTCTATTTGTGTTGAAGAAAGCATTTTTTTCATGATATACACTGCTGGCCAATAAGTGAAGAATCACGGTAACCTTTTCAGGATGTGTACTGGGCCCCGTAACATAAAGATTTGCGATTAATCGCTTTTTGATTTTGCGATCAATTGCAAACTTTAGTACATGATTTGCCATAGACTTGCGATTGATATCAATCGCTATCAGATTAGCAATCAATCGCAAACCTTTATGTTACGGGCCCCTGGAGCGAGAGACATCATTCAATAATGGAAATAAATTGTGGGTAGAATTTATTAAAGAATATTGGATAACATTATCAACAGTTGCATTTGCTATTAGACCTTTATTACAAAATTATATATACACATTTATGAGTGATCCCTAATTTTGTTTTTGGGTAGTGTATACAAGTGTTCATGCCCACAACAGTGAAAACAAAGTCCATTCTCAAGGATATGCACAGTGTATTTTTTTTCTTCCATGATGAGATTTTCCACCCCAGATTCTTAAAAGAGATTCTGGAATCTAGTGCAACGTAGAGTTCAATAATCTTTCCTCTAAGGAATGGAAGACATTTGAGGGCATGTATCATTCAACATTGAATATTTCAGTCTCCCTTCATGCATGATATTTCAAAAAGTCATATCATAATCTTCCAAGCATTGTCACTTCTCATCCTCTAATATCTCTTCTTTATGTAAGCTGAAGCAGCAATACCCTCCTACGCTCTAAGTTTTGTCTCCTTCAGCAATATTTGAACCCTCAGAAACCTCTCCTGGCAACATTTCAATCAATGTCCTTCCACTTTTGATCTTCTTTCCCTTTCCTGGAAGCCTAAGGTCTGAAAGAGCAGTGCCTCCCAAGTCTATCTTGTCAGAATTTGGTTCCAATAAATCACCTACTTCATTTCCACTCTCATCTGATTCACATGTATCTCCATCGTCATCGTCATCTGAACTGCAATCATTTTCACAGAGGGCTAGATTCTGGAAAGGTAGAGCAGACAAAAATAAAGAAATAAGCAAATACACTTGCAAGTCAAGGTTGATTGATAGGGGCCAATAAAAATAATTGTGTGTCTCCTGAATATTCTGCAGCAATAATTTTCCTGGTATGGCATCGCAATTTGCTATGCATATTAGCAGGATTGCTATGCAAAGTATGTTTTGTTTAGCAACTTTTTCTTATACTGTACAGTGAAGTATTGAACACTGCTAAACAAATGTGAAAACTAACATCATTCTCTGTTCTGACATAAGCAAACCAAATAGCTTAGATAAAAATATGAGTTTAACATACAGTTGAACACCACTTCCTTGCAACATCACATAGTCTGACAAATATGCAGCACAATATGTTCAGACTGTTAATATAGATCTATATTAAGTCACAAATATAGTTCTTTTTTCATAATATTCATGGAGCAAGTGGAGGAGACAACACCGCCCAAACTATATTTTTCTACAAGCATTTTTTGTGATAATTTTGCAGAATGCTTGATTTAGCACTTTAAAAAGTCTTCCCTATTTTCGCCAACTGTAGGTATCCAGGATTCTTAAGTGAACAACTCATACACCAATAATATCTTGTTCCAAACTCCCTGAAAACAAAAATCAATTGATTGAGAAATATTTTTTATTTTGAGGGACTAGAAATAATACTTATAATGAATGTAAAATGTAAGCACATACCATTTCAATGATAGGTCCATTGCAATTATCAACATTTTCAATATCCAGATCCTGAGTAGCACCCTCTGCAATCTTTTCATCTAGCTCCTTATTCGCCTTCTCCATTTGTGGCAAGAATGATTTCACTTTATCCAGTACTGCAAAATAAATAAATGACAACAACCTTATTTTACAAATATTAATTCATACAAAAGACCTGGGGCCTGTAACATAAAAGATGTAATTAAACTTACGATAGATATTAATCGTAAGTCTATGGCAAAATGTGTACCATACAGATACAATTAATGTATAATTTATTGTATCTCTTTTATGTTAGATGAAAGGTAATTTTCGATTTACCAATGCCAAAGATCTCATTTTTAAGGGTTCTCTCTGTACATGGAATTTAATCGATTTGAAAATTGAAAAATCTTTTTCATTTCCATGAAAATAATAGAATCATTGGTTTGACTTTATTAGTTCAATACATTGGAGTTTTCAAATATTTTTTTAAAAACACCAAACAAATGTCAAGATAATTGAAGACGTGACCGATCATCATATTCCCATGCTCTTCTTTATGACACAGAAAATTTTATAGTTCACAATATGTTTTCCCCCCTAAATCACTAACAAAGAGGTTATGGTCCAGGTACACCTTTTTTTTNAGAATATCTCCTTCAAATAAATCAAGTACTTGTGATTTGCTTTAAAAGAGCCTTTTCTTTTCATGGGATAAACTGTTGACCATAATTTTTTTTCTTGAATCAACATTACGAATCTGATAATCTTCTATCAATAGTAATGTATTAAAAGATCTTTTATAAAAATACAAACAATTCTTATCTACCTGGGCGGTGTTTCACCAAGATAAGAAAGACTTTAAGATCGACTGGTATCCCTACTTGTGCATAATGATTCATGATATGATACTCGCATTCAGCGAGTTAAAAACAACAAATCAATTAATATTAGTACATTTCCACCTGTATTTGTAGGCACCTATGCATAGATCCATCCATAGCGATTAATGATTCTCTTCATGAATTCAGAATAATCAAAACATAATTATATTACCCTGTACATATGCCAGTCAATGCCAGTAGAGGAAGCTACTCTGTCTGGTATACTCAGATCAGCATCTACAAAGTCCTGATATTGAGAAAATAACATGTATGACATCAGATATTACTACTTATTGAAGTGAAATACATTTTTCTTTTTATTTACAGCTATAAATCTTCTTTCTATTTGGCAGTGCCAGGAGCAGCACAGAATGGGATTTTTGTAAGATAGAGAGTGAGAGAGAGAGAGTACATTGTTATGCATAATTTCATTCACTACTTGTTCGCTATACTCTTTTTTAGATTGATAATCAGCAATTAAATTATAGCCCTAAATTTCATTTACATAGAAATAACTTCAATTGAAAAGAGTGCATTGAAGAACACTTGAATTGCATTGAAAATTATAGAGTATGAAATTCATTGTAATCAAATAATAAAAATTCAATTATGGATGAAGAATAATGTTTTTGCCTATACGTTGGTCAATTCTGGCAAATAAGAGCAATGAAAATAATACATATTTCCTTTTAACATCAATAACCCAATATTGCCTAACTTGGGAACTCAAGTTAAAAATTTGTCATACCCTGATAAAAATTTGTGTCTGACATTGGGGTGTCTTTTTTTTCACTCGTTGTAAATCCCAGCCACACTTTACTTCATACCTGTGACCAATCAAAGAAGAGATTGATACCATTGAAACCATTGTCTCTGAAATCCTTGAAGAATTCACAGCCCGGATATGGTAATGACAGCAAGCAGAAATCAGCATATCTGTGCTCCTTGTCTACTTTCTCAGATGATGTTACGCTGTTGGAATCAAACACAAAGAATAATTCTACATGATTGCCACTAAGAATCAATTTTAAAGTCTAAACATCATCTGAATAAAATAAAGACGCTTTCTATGGCAAATGAATGTTGAAAAACGTCTGAAAAGTGTCATTCTTAAGTCTAATATTAAAATAGTTAATTATCTTTTTTATAATAGAAATGTGAACCAGCAGTCAAATAATCATTTCAAGACAGCAAAAAGAAACTTGGGAATAACAAGAACATGGCGGGAAAATCTCTTAACAGATCACCCAATTAAACAATCAACATGTTTATGTGTATCCATCCTCATAATCATGTGACAAAGCCCTACTAGAAAACAAAATGAGAACCTTGGCTATTTGCGGTTTGACATGAACAATGCTGCAGTTAATTAAAATTCAAAATTCTCTACAAACAAAAAAGAAACACAAATTACATGCATTATCTTTTGTATTCAGTAGTCAACAAGTAAACGATTTGTTTTAGCTTGATACTATATCATTTGCTAGTTTAATTCTCAAGGAATTGTCACTTACTTGACTCCAAACTTGACCTTTTTGTTCTCCAGCATGAGGTCACATACAGAGGTCACAGAGAGCATCTTTAACAGCTTGATATCTTGACCTCTGTAGCGGTCAAACAGGGGCCAGTCGTTGCTACTGTAGAATAATCAAAATAAAGATGTTCAACGCATACTATCATTTTGTGTAGATTATAAATATTATAATATGGACATTCATCTCATCACCTTTTTAAAGGGAGACAGAAAAAAATATAAACACTGAAAATTCAATAAAGTGAGAAACTCATGAATTCCATTGGAAACCGAGTGCTTTGTCACAAACAACAAAACAAATATAAATGTATATAAATATAAACAAGATCTGATAATTTTTGCAATAAACTTTAACTTCATTATAAACTTCCCACTTACATCATTTCTTTAACTAGGTACATTTTCTGACATATTTCCCAGACTTACAGAATAATAGTGTTGAAAATTTCATAACAATGCCGGTAATTATATAAAAAAAAAGACAGGGTGGGGATCAGACAACTTAAAATTATGAAATTGTTATAAACTGCAGGAGACCACACATACTTTGAGTCAAGACAGTCTCTTTTGTAGAATAATCAATATGTGCCACAAGCCACGTCCCAAATACAAGTCATTTTTAAATCAAGAGACTACTTTGAAGAACAGACATAACAATTAATATTTATAACCAGTAATTACATACAAAGCATGGTAAGAGCTAATTGCAAGCTAAGCTAAGCGCTTAGGGACTTTTGCATGATTGTGTTATGCGCTATATAAAAGTGTTTCATTATTATTATTATTTATTGCAGACAATACGCAAATGAGTGGAATAAGGATTGACTTATGAAAGACAATATACTCCAAAACACCAATGCTGATGTCGTACAAGCATTGCAAAGGTCATGTAATCATTATGCCCCAGTATCAAATGTGCTCTTTCCTACTTCCTGACAAAAGAAACCTACAAATTATTGATGTAAATCAAATAGACTACGACATTTCATTTCTCTCTATATTTATATAGGGAGCCATGTATGTACCACCATATTTTACCAAATAGATTTTCATTTTATAATGTCAACAAGACAAAGTCCTACAAAAGATCAATATATGGGGGAAATCCATTTTTATTTTTCACTTCATTATTACCATTGTACATGCATATTACTTTAACATATGTAAGTAAATGTATATAATTAAAAATTTTATCAAGACTCACGCAAGATAGGGAAGTATCAAAAATATATTCAATAATGAAATGACCGAGTATTGTGCAAAAGAAAATGGGAAGGGGTGAAATTTATCATTCTTTGCACCACTAAAGATGACATTATTTGGCGAAATAATCAAGATTTCCCCAAACTATAAGTGCAATGGAAAACATGTTCAAAACTGAAAGCAAGATTTGTAAACCCCAATTTTGATTAATTGCCACATCAGGGTCCTGTAACATAAAAGAGATACAATTAATCTTGCAATTAATTGCATCTCTTTGTGCACATTTTGCCATAGACTTACGATAAATATTTATTGCAAGTTTAATTGTAACTTTTATGTTACAGGCCCCTAAAGCAGTAAAGCTGAATCCTTTTTGTGCTATGAGACAAATTGCCATGAGTAGTAATAGAAAATATTTTTGTGCAGAGACTAATTCTGCTGGACTAATATCTATATCAAGGTCACTTCATTTGCAATATGGAAAAGAAAATAATAATAATAATAATAATAATAGGGGTATTTTTAATAAATACAAATTATTTATTAACTATCTAATAGACTATATCCACATACAGAGCAAATACATTTTAGGATAGTTACTCAGTACTATAGTTAAAGTGAGAGCAGAGTTATTACCTAGTTGATGGACTCCTACTTAGACTGGTCATTGTTTCTTCATCGTCAGGTTCTGCACTCTCACCTCCTATCATAAAGAAAATAGATCAAATAAAATGAACCACCATCAGACGTTGATTACATTTTCAAGAATATGGTTGGTAGTTCTAAAGTTTTATTTACAAGGTAAGTATTTCATATCTTTTATNGGGGGGGGGGGGGCTGCTGGGACCATTTATGACAAACATTCCTTCACTCACTTTCCCCCTCTAAGATTTGCATTTGTCAATGATATGATCAAGAAATGATTTATTTGTGGAAAATATTTGTGCTCAGAATTGGTTTCAATTGTCTGATCTTTAATGAGGTATAGAGCAAATTTACAAAAGTTTTCATCCATTCCCGATAATAGACAATACGTATAATCTATTCAATATTTATAAGAATCACATATGATTAATAAAAACAAAAACAGTGTACAGTGAAATTAAATGGAGCTTAAGTTGAAAAATTATTCTAATAGAAGGATTATGTACAAATAATTAAGACATCTTTTCTTTCAGTTATATTGTTTTCCCCTCAGAAATCAAATGTTTCTTGTAGTCAAAGTTATTCTTTAGTCCTAACAGTTTGGACCTACTGACCTAGCAAAGGTTTACTGGAGTTTAATGAGTAAATAATTTCATAGATTCAATACCATACCTGAAGAAGGCCCCATTTTGAATGGCTTTGTTTTCTTGACCAGAAGCGAGTCTGTAAGAGTTAAAGAAAAAGCAACATGCAGTGTATATTACAAATCATATTTTTCCAATTGGTTAAACCAACAATATTGTAATACATCAAGTTGGAAAGGGACGGTGGGAAACAGCTAATCTGTAAAATATAACTCGGGTTACAGCTAAGTTCCGTTACGTGTCTGACTTCTGTGACTTCAGATTTCCAACTCACAGAAATCCGGATCTAAATCTCAGCATTTACTATCCTTTGTATTCATGTACACATGAAATCATATTGTGTCAATGTTGCTGTCTTTACATGCTTTATCATGTTCAGTTACGAATTTATGCTATTCACTTACAAGAACATACTAAAATTATGTGTCACACAGTGGGATGGCACTGGGCCTCAAAATGCCATTTTTCAGAACTCAGGTTCCAAATTTTTGCAGTGTTGTAAAAAAAAAAACTCCACAAATATACATGTAGTTACACTTAAAAAAATAAATTACAATATTTTTCAAAATTTATACCACAATGAATTAAGAAAGGTTTATTGAGTCACTCAGAGAAAATATAAAACTTCAAGTGACTTTCAAGAAATTTAAGAATATCTTGTCAGCTTTTTCCTTTTCATGCAAATGGTTTACCAATCATTGACATTGCCATCAAGATACAAGTGAGTCTAGGCAAGTAAACTTGTATCTGTACTACTGGGTGTCAAAACATTTGTCCATCTGCAACTTTTGAGGGTCAGCTTCATTGATCAATTCAAATTGCATCTATTTTCAAGAATCTAATAATACAGGTGACAATGATTACAGGTTATTCCATTAGACTTAAAGAAGAATGAATCCTAGAGGATAATATACACCTATAAGAAAGGTATCATATACCACTACTAATCAGACTGGATCAAGCTCTAAAATAACTTCAGAAAAGTGTAAATTTCCCGATATTTTAGTACAGGTTTTCGTCTGCTATCACATTACAAAGAGGCTGCCATTTTGTTCTGAACAGATATTTCAACATGATCCATTGATATCATTTCTATGGCAAGGAAAATATTCATTAAACTGTAAAATAGTTCAATGTTTGGCAAATAAAATATGTTATGTTGAAAAAAAAATGTGTGATAGGTGTCCAATATTTTAGTACGACTTATAAAAAACAATTCAGTCTTCAAATCATCTGTTTATACTAAAGAAATGAAAATTTATCTCCTTATGCTGTTTTTTCTTGTACAATAAAATATTCCATTAAATCAATAAATATTATACCTACTGAAATAAGTCATTATATTTTTTTAATTTCAATCTCCTTTAAGAGCATATTGTTAAGAGAGAAGGTTTAATCTAGTTTGTAGCTGTCAAAATGGATTGTATTACCAAGAGTCATTTTGAGATATTTGGTAGACCAAGAATCATCCATATATCTGTAAGATGCATCCTGGGTTTAAAAAGAATTCTGAATTAATTCAGGAGTACTCTGAAAATAAATACTTTCTCTGTAGAAAATATGGTACAGTATGAGCAAATCTATTTGGCCTTATTTTGTACTGAATCCTATTTTTTTTATAAAATGAAAAATCAGCATTATTCTTTTGGTGCATCCTTCATAACCACTGGTAATTTTCACTCTTTAGAGGGTGCTGGTTGAGAGTACAGTCCAGGAAGGGCATTTCTTTTTACGCCAAATTCAATTCTTGTAGTTTCCTACACGAGGCTATATTCATCATGATCATTATCATCATCATCATCATCAGTGTATAAAGTTGGGTTTAGGTAAATAAGTAGTCCTGTAATATATGATGCCCTATTTTGAGACCATCACTATTTCAGTATGTACCCTCCCCGTACTATGCACTCAACTTGTTCATTGTGCTACACGTACACAAAAATGCAGAAAAAAAACATGTAATGTGGTGTGATTGCAAATAACAGTTCGCCTTTGTGTTTTCCAAATTTGCACATTATTGAGCACTTAAAAACATTTTTAACATATTTCTAAAAATTCTACATTTACTACATTTGTAAATTGTTGCATAAATCATGGGAAAATGAATAGCAAACATGCACATGTAATTGTTTACACAGACACATGACCTGGGGCCGTATTCTGAAATCGTTCTTATCGACTTTATAAATTCGTTCTTATCTCGTCACATTCCTAAATCGGTATTCTGAAAACGTTTTTATCTTTCTTCTTAACTTTCTTCCTAACTTTCTTCTTAACTTCTGCCTAGCTGACCCCGCCCACAAGATTTAGCGCGTAATACTGATCTACACGCGCGCCCTATGATTTAGGACGTATTCTAAAAATCTTCTTATCGTACATTTGTTCTTATCTTTCTCCGTATTTGAGAAGATATTTAAGATAGGGGTGGGGCTATCTTATCTCATATAGTTTTGAATTTGCTTATTAACCGCTGAGTAAAATATGCTCGACAAGCAAAAAGGAGACCATACTTTAATAAAAATGTCAAAAATAAGAAGTTTTATGAAATTTTCCTCGTAAAATTAGAAATCTAAATTTATCGAAGAATGGCGCACGTGTTTCATCTAATTCTAAGCCACGTAGGCAACCAAATTTTTCACTGATTTTGCTTCAGGGAGCGCGTAGCGCAATTGCAGCGCTCAACATATCAACTACGCAGAAGGGCGAAACTTGACCCTTGGTTGTGATGTTAGAGGCATTGTTATTGGTTGATTTCCTTATATAACTGTTTAAATGATTGGTCAAAGGACCAAAATGGGCGTGATGGAAGATAAGAAGGCGGTCCTATACAAGAGAAAAGATCGCGTTAAGAAGATTTTCAGAATACGTTTTAGGAAAGATTTTAGCGCGTTCCTAACTCGCAAAGATAAGAAGAAATTTAGGAAGAAAGATAAGAACGCTTTCAGAATACCGCCCCCCCCCCCCCCCCCTGAAGACTGTCGACTGGTGCTATTGCCATGGCATGGGCCTGTCTGCATGGCACTGCCATTGGTGGCAATGCAAAGCCAACACGGTCGTGTAATCTGAGCTCCATGCCAGCTAGATTATTAGATCCATCAAGGGAGTCACTTCTTTCTTGCTTCCTTGGTATCTGGATTGAGGCGAAAGTTAGATAGAATCAAACTAAACAAGTCTATGCACATGCACATGCACCTGCACGTCGTTTTTAGCGGGTGCTCGAGCGGGAAAGGCACCCAGGCTGACCCTGGAGCGCCGGGGAGAGCACCCGAACAATAACGAGCAAGCTGGGCGTAGTGGCCGGGAGCCGAGGTGGAAAATACTAACCAAGACAACGTTCCTCTCTAATGTTGAGTAGTTCCTGTGATGAATTAACCCTCAAGTTCACATCGCCCTGCTGTGGTACTTCCTCTTCTTTTGAAGAAGACATCTTGATAATCTAGGCCTGAAAAGTTTGGAGTCACGTTCAACAACTCCAAGTCCATCCAACGCTCAGCTGATCTCACATGTGATATGCATGTCTGGTCAATGTTTATGAAAAGCCGGGTGTTGACACTCAGTCAAAATAGATATAAAATATAATATCTGGAATATTGGATTTATACAGTATTGTTTACATATGATATATACATATTTCATTTGAAATAAATTTCATATACATCTATGCAAGATTTTATCATAAATGAGGCATTCTTCATTGATGGTTCCCACCCACATTATCAACATAATTAGTGTTCCATAGTTAAAGTTTAATTGCAATCTAAAACCTCTCTTGACTCTAGAAATCTGATGTTTTGTCTGTTGAAATAATGGAAGACACTATTTGTCAAGTCGGAATGGATGTGGATGGCCCAAAGAGAGCTACTATTCGTATGAGAAAAATAGCAAGAAAGAAGGTAAGTCTAAGTTTCATTACTTTTTTTATTAATTGAAAAGACAAGTTCACTCACCAAGTCCAAGACCAGGCAAGTCATACACTGCCGGGCTGGAGCAGTGGGCCACTCTTCATGGAGTGTGGCATGTGGTGCTGCAACTAGTATGTGCAACTGTGCATATATGATGGAAGTCTATAAAGGCCCGCACCTTATTTCTGAGCGAATATAAAACCATAAAGGCTGTAATTTAATTACAAAATCAGGTATCACTCGAAAGAGAATATTATGGAGATTGTTTAGAAATGCTGAGCCCCACAAATATTTACGACTACGAATACGAGTATCTCAGTATTACTATGAGAATCAGTTTCCGGCAATGTCTTGCAAACTGTTTTACTTACTAATGTCAGATAAATTATATAGATTTATTTGAATTAGCATAAAATCATTAGGATTTGTAAAAACTTACAATTTTTTGCCTGATTCTTAGATACATGAGCAAGGAATTATAGTCGCAAATGATTCCTTACTTAGTCCCATACATAGACAAGTCACATAGACAAGTCACAGAGTTTGACTAGCGCGTATTTGGCCATAAACATAATGGGCATGGTTGGTTGGTTGGTTGTTGTGTTTTTTGGCGACTTTCCATCCGTGAGATGATTTGGATGCATGCCTTTTTATTACGCGGGCCTTTATATGAGCGGACCAGAATTGTAGAAGCATGAACTAAAGTAGGAGGGAAAAGGTGACAGGGAGCTTGAGGGGATCTATTGGAAGCTTTACTATTGAAGTGAAGAGGAAAGAAATGTGAGTGCATGGGTAAGGCTAAAAAGAGGAGGAAAGAGCTGGGAATAGAATATTTAACTAATAGGTATTCAATGATGATGACAATATATTCAGTGCTAATTGCGCAATTACTACTTAATGTGGTAATTAGACTTGTTTTTGTGATTTTTAAAAAAATGTTCATAAGGATGGAGAGTTCCTAATGTGTATTGGAAGGCAATTCGATAGTTCAATGCTATTTAACTTCCGACCCTAATCAATAAATACTAACATTTTCATCTGGGAACAGATTTTTTAACTCTTTCTATCAGGAATTATGCTTAATATCAGATCTCTTTATACTGAGTTTCCACTGTACCTCCAATTTCTGAAAGTGTCAGAACTCAGAAGTAGCAATATGTTTTGAGAGATGATGTAATAAGAAAACTATGAATCAGACGGCGACCCTTTTCAAAGGAAGAAATCAAATATTGTCACTAAATGGAAACTCTCTTTTGTTTGATAGATATTTGCTGAGTATGTCGCAACAAGGCAGGCAATCGCTAACTCCACAGAATGGAACTGCTGCGATCAGTGTTTCAAGACTGCTGTAGATATCCACAAGCATGTATCTCTAGAACATCACAATGAGATCGAAAGGAGAACTACATCTTCTCTGGAGAAGTCTATGTCTGGAACAAAATGTAATATAGAACCTGAAGGAAAAGCAGAGTCTGTCGGCCAGGTCAAGATTCTGAAACAATGTGGAAATCAGACATTTTTTAGTAATGAATATAGTGATGTCAACAAAGAAAGAGATTGTGTTTACTCAGAGGATGATGTGCATCCCTGGTTGCCTTTGGTAAAGCATAAAGGAGTCACAGAGAAGGAAGAAGGTGTTTCTGAAATACAAACCAAGGACAGTGAAGGTCAGGTGCTTCTATTTTACAAGTATATTGATTTGGAAAAGCCGGAGGACATCAGTGCATGGCAAAGAGAGTTGTGCAGGAGACTTCAGTTAAATGGCAAGGTAAAAAATGTACATACATGTATATCCTAAATTAAGTCCTGTATTCGCTTACATAATAATATTGAAACAACATCTACATTCTGATTAAAAATATCCCATATTTAGTAAGTGCAATATTTTAATCTATTTTCTTAGGAATAAGGGTTTATTTAGATAGATTTGTAGCACTGGGAGCATGGAACAATTTTTTTTCAGCAAATTTCCTGCTACAACATAAAAATACTCAACTGATACACATATATTATGGAGATATGGGATCATCCAATCACATTATTGAAGGAGAGTTTTACTAAATTGTTGTTGAAGCTGTTCAAACTTAGTTTGTCAAATGTTGGAGCTGTTCTAACATTGTTTGTCAAATGGAATTGAAATAGAGTATTTGATGTAAACTTCACATAGTCTATTGACTTGATATTTCAGATTAGGATAGCTAGAGAAGGTCTTAATGGAACAGTTGGTGGAGCAATCACAAGTACCGAGCGATACATGGAAGCTGTTATGGCTCACCCTTGCTTCAGAGAAATGAAGATGGAACATTTCAAGGTTTGTTCAAATAAATGTTTTCTGCAACATCTTTAAGAATAATGTTCTGGATGTTTGTTATAATTGTTAACATGGGATGAAAATATTTAAGTGTTTTTAGAAGCTGCTATAACTTGGTATAAATAAATGATTATAACAAAGTATAGTAGTCCCCCAAATCATCTATTCTTTAAAAGAAAACAATACATAATGACATTTATTGTAGCAAAGGTTAATGATATAAGTAATACCTGAAATGTATGGCATATAAAATCATGTTACCAATATGCCCACTCCTAATAATTGATTCTATGTTTACATTTTGATTGGCTACCATAATGAAACTTGAAAGGTATAAATAGCTAAAGCACAGTGTAATGGCTTTTTTAGAATTTAAAATGTATGATATGTAATAATAATGATACATCTTATTTAGCCAGGATAACAAATTCATTTTATTCTCGACCAGTTCTCCCAAATTATGTAGAACATAACATATTTTTGTAGAACATTTGCAGAATTATTAAAACAATTTTTGTTTCCAGACAAGTCCTGGTGGCTGCGAGAGTTTTCCTGATGGTCTTGTAGTCTCTGTCCATAAAGAGATAGTTCCTATGGGTATTGACCCATCACAGGTCAGCTTTAAAGATGCTGGTAAGTTGATTTAAATATCATGTATTTAAATTAGGATATTAACTTTGTGTGATGTATATAGTCATAATGAATTACATTTATTCCAAAACGTCAAGTTGCAAGAATTACCATTTGTTTTGTGTTTTGACGTCAGAAATTATTAGTTTTACCAAATATATATTGTTGCATTCAAATCTAGAAGAAAGAATGATAAACATTTATTAACGTTAATGAATACTACATATATTTTGCTTCTTTCTGTAGGATGTCACCTTACCCCAACACAGTTTCATGAAGAGGTAAAGAGACACAAGAATGCCAGGGAAACTGGACAGGAGACAGACACAGTGTTTATTGACTGCAGGAACTTCTATGAGAGCAGAATAGTAAGTTTGCATACATCTCATCAATTCTAACAGAATACGAAAGTCAGCAATTGTAAGTGATATAAGAATATAACGAAGATCAGCATTTGTATAGATCATAGATGAAGAAATGTCACATTTTCCTTTATCTCTAGGGCATTTTTCCTGACGCGGTTACACCTGACATACGTAAATTCAGCTACTGGCCCGAGTATGTTGACAAGAATGAAGCTGTGTTTGCGGATAAGAAGGTTCTCATGTACTGCACAGGAGGGATAAGATGTGAGCGGGGCTCAGCTTACCTGAGGTCAAAGGTCAGTTGTACTTAAAAGTAACTCATGAAAAGTCGCGAGTGGTCTAGATGGAAGATTCTCTTCATAAAGTTGTTCGTGGATCTAGATAGCACAATTACTATTTTAGACATATTTAACCGCACTAAATTGCTGTAAAGAAATATGCAGCTTCAAACTTGTATCTCATCAATTTTCCGTATATAGTATAGAAATATACAATGACTCTCGAGGTTCTGGTTAAAACTATTCGCACGAATGAGCTTCAGATAGTACCATACTATCTGATGCTCATGAGTGCGAATAGTTTTAGCCAGTACCGAGAATCAAGTCATTGTATATTACTTTTATATCCCTTCTAAGGAAAAGAAAGTAGCAGTTTAAATTTTATTGACCGCATCGATTTTTTGCTGTATAATTCCCCCTTTTTCGTCTGGGCACCAACAAAGAATCTGGCGAGCAGTGAATCCAGGCAGTGATTTCACTTCAATTTCATCGAACTTCATAATCATATGCTCTACTTCACGGCAATACTCACGAAAAATCGACACTGAAAACTTGATCTGTTTCTGAGTATTCGCATTGTCTGTGGAGTTCACAAAATCTTCAATTTCCTCTTCATTATAACTCCTGAATCTTGTACATTTGCCGACATTTTTGTGACAACTGGCGGCTGCCATCTTGGTTGTTTGCATAAAAAAATCAGCTGATTTCTACTCGCAAAACTCGTTTCCGATTGATCGTTTTCGATAACGACATCCACTATTGATTCACACATTCACTATGGCTCCAAAACCGATTACGATATCTCAAAAGCGATAAATAATGATCAATAATTTGTTTTTTTGGCTCGTCTGCTCTTGAGCACATCATGAGAACACGAAGGCCGCCAGAAGTTTCCCGTGCCGTGTAGCTGGGAAGCAGTGTCTCTCTCGCGCGCGGGCAGATCTCTTTTAGCCTACTGTGACGCATGTTTACGAAAAAAGTACTATTCCATGGTACTATTCCATGGTACTATTCCATGGTACTATTCAATGGCAAACGGCTTTCTTAGCAAATCTATTCATTTTTCTCGCCTGTACACTGTCAGTGCAACGATCTTAGGGTAAGGGATATAATATATAGTATATAGTACCAACAAACTTTTGAATATAAGATGATTGATGTTTTAGTCAAATGTCTGGAGTTTTTAGTAAAGGACTGGCTGAAGCATCCAAATTCCATTTGAATTTTCAGCAGGGTAAGTCATTGCCTTACAAAAAGCCCACATTTCTACACCTGACATTTTCTTTCCTTAGAGAGTGCTTGCCAGTAGGCGACAACCACCAGCTTTTCTTCTGTTTTTTTTACTAATTTTTGCGCAAGTTTTCTTCTTTTACAGATCTTCATTTGTGTTAGTGGAAATAAAATTTTTGTGCATTTTTGCATGAACTTGTTAAGTATCTTGCTTTGTGCTTGTTTAGAATTGTTGCTGTTTGTGCACACAAATCAGTTTAAATGAACAAAAAATCATTAGTTAAGCAAAGTTTTGAGAGTACAATTGTGTGTTGTAAGAAGCAAAGTTTTGAGAGTACAATTGTTTGTTGTAATAATTTTTCTGCCATTCCCCAAAATGTAGTTTTGGTGTGATATTTGATCTTAAATACCATTTGCAATCTATGTGCAGGGGATCTGCATAGAGGTTCTGCAACTGGAGGGAGGCATCCATCGATATCTTGACCAATATCCAGAAGGATTCTTTCGAGGCAAGCTATTTGTCTTTGACAACCGCTACTCAATACAAACCAACCAGGATATCATAGCAGGTAGATATTATTGCATGAAAACAAAAATTGTTCATTTTATTTTGTGTGCTGTGGTACATATAGGGCCAAGAAAATTTAATATCATAGCCTTAGAGTGGAGATTTCTATCTAAAAATGTGTTAGGAACAGCTACAGAAATACTGTATTTGAACCGCTTTCTGTTTGAAACTAATTTTTAATCATGATAACTCATCTTGGAAAAAGAGTATTTTGAATTCCAGAAGTTTTGCAGAAAAGACTGATCTTTCAGTCATGTGTTGAATTCTTTTTGATTTCATTATGAATATTCTTAAAGCACATGACTTTGATTTTCACTTCTATACAATTCCTGATTACATATTCAAAACATTTGTTTGATTTATTTGTTTAATTTCCAGCTTCATACCTGGTAATGACTTTGTTAAAGAATATTTAACACATTTCCAGCCAGATTGCCAAGTTTTCTCTGATCAATGAGTTATACCGTAGAGGTTTAACAATTGAATAATTTCTTCACAAAAACTATTTTGGGGGAAATCGGTTAGGTATGTATATTCTGCAGTGCAGTAATGATTCCCAAGTTAAAAAAAACAAATGCTGTTTTAATCTGGCAATCTGAAAGCAACCTGCTCTGTACAATCATTTCTTTTATAACCTATTTAAATCTATGAGATGCCTTTCTTTATCTACTTGAACTACGTTGATCATGCATTTTAAAAATTGTTTGGTACAGAATTTCAATTTCTCTATTTAAAACCATTGATGAGGACTGGTATTTATTATTTCCTTTGTTTAAATATTTTATCACAGAATGCTTCCACTGTTCTAAACCTTGGGATAGCTACGAGCCGTGTAGCAGCAAGCACTGCCATCAACTAGTCCTCTCCTGCCCATCCTGTAGGAGCTCCGGCCTAACCACATGCTGTAAGAGATGTGCTGAGCTGGCCCAGGACTATGCCTCAAGGGAGGATGGTAAGACCAAGAAGAGAAGGGAGGAATGCACCTGTACCAAGAACAGGGACAGGATTCCGATGGAAAAGATTGGTAATAGTTCTTCCGATGCCATGAAAAGTGATGATGTCCAGGATGAAGGTAGTGCAAGTACAACAGTTAGTTGACAGAAAATTAGAGTAATAGCATTATGTAGATTAAGTAGATTTTTAATTCATGTTTGTGTCGGGATTCATTTTATGTTTAATTCTGCATCTACTCTGCAACGTCTCTGTATCTAAGTTAAAATCTGTGCCTGGAGACTCAGCTTTCCTTCACGAGCAAAATTCCCTTTGATATGGCTATCTCAAATCTGCTCATAAAGAGAGGCAGAAGGTCTTTGTCTTCTTGCTGTAACTGCTTTTGCCAACCATCTAGAGTTTGCCACAATACTGTTGACAACTTATTATGTTTGCGCGCCACATTGCACAATTCCTCATAGCTCATTAGCTCGGCAACAACTGATCAACATGCCTTCGCCATATTCCTTTCTCAACCTGTACTTTTTATTCCAAAGGACCTTCCATGTCACCTTTTGACCTTGTACCCATCTAATTCTTCCTATATAGTCTTGGGCCAAAACATGGTCACCTATATCAAACTTACGCAATATATCGGTCTTTCTGTGCGTTTCTTTCTGCATTGCTTGCTCCAGCAACCATTTGGTATACCTTCTTGCTACAGTAGAACGTAGGTTAGCCCACCTACTTCCCAAAGGTCTTTCCACAAACAAAGTTGCTGGAGATTCTCCAGTTAGCAAGTGTGCTGCATTCCAGTAAGCTAATAGAAATCTGTCAAATCTAGACTTGACTGTTCCTGGGTCTGGATGCTCTTAGTGCTTGCTTCACTGACTGTACAAAACACTTGGCTTGCCCTTTCGTACTTGGATGATAGGGCCTGCTCTGCTTGTGTGCTATTCAGTTCAATTTTGTGAGTTCAGCGAATTCAGCTGATGTGAACTGTGGCCCGTTATCTGATTCTGATATCTGTGGTTATGTTCGGCATGATGGTAACTTCTGGCCATTTATAGTATGCATCTACAACAATCATGAACATTGTTCAATTAAATGGACCTGCAAAATCTACACAAACCCGCTCTATAGGACGAGTTGTTGCAATCCATGAATGCAATGGGCTTTGCAATGGTTGCTTTACCCCCACCTGACATGCTTGACACTTTTTCACTGCTTCTTCAATCTGACATTTCTAGCATTGCTAATACTAGGCTGAGGGACTATAGAAGCTTAATCTAACTTGATAGTGTACAACCAATCTCGCCCAGATAGTACAAATTCAGTGTCAACCACATACAAAAGGAAACTATTTTTGTAGCTCCTATGTTTCACTTCTACTTTTATCCTTCCTCTAGGCATAGTCCTGAACTAATTGAGACTAAGACCTTGGTGCTAGGCTCTAGAGGAATATGAGCAAAATATTGCTTATACACACTGTATGGAATAATGC